>CAJNIZ010043339.1:24393-39757 GCA_905231905.1 Symbiodinium pilosum
ATAATGCAGACCCATGATTAAGAAACCCCCTCCCTTTAAGGGCCTGAATATAGGGATCCCTATTATAATCCCTATTAAGGGGGGGGTTTATTCATCAGGGGTCTGGGTTAAACGCAAAACTCATTGTCGTCACCCTAACCCCTAAAGTGTAAGCCCTAAGCCGTGGGCCCCGGACCTAAACCCTTCACCGAAACTCTCAACCGTACAGTTGTCTCCAGGAGGCAGATGCCTATCAGATGGCATCTAAATTCAAGCTCCGATGCCAACGAGAGGTTCTGCCAGCCGTTTTTCTCTCTGGATTTTGGGAAACCCTAGACCCTGAACCCGATTCAGGGTTTAGGTTTTTTTTGGAGTCAGGAGGGCGGACTTAGGATTTTGAGGTTCGGGTAGTAGGTTGACTCTCAGGGCTTTGGGCTTCGCGTTTATCATCTAGGGTGCTTTCTATCATAGTAGCTTTGGTATTCCCGGGCCCCTAAAGGCTGTAGAAAAACTCCAGGACTTCATATGCTCTCACAAGGATCATCTGCATCTGAAAGTCCTGCTCGGGCTTGGGGGTACACATGACCAAGCTCTCAGGTCTTGGGCATCTCACGCTAGTAGTCACCCAGGACCGTGATGTTCTATTCTATGCATCCATTCTGCATCCATGCAAAGAAGCAATAAGTCGATAGACACTTTACTCTCGCATTCTTGAGGCCTTCGTCGTAGCTTCAGACACCAAATCATGCGTACCTACGGAGCCATGCAAGACTTGTATTCGTGAGCTGTACGAAGCTTTGCTTTGTGTGCTCATGCTGCCGATCTTCGGATGTTGTGTTGTGGATATGTAGGGAACCCCTGTTGGGAGACAAAACCTCAAAACCGAGTTAACCCTACTCAGGGATTTTTGCAGGGGTTCTCCAGGCGACCCATTCTCCTCTCCCCGCCATTTTTTTGCAGCTGTTTGTGAGGCTTTGTACGCAACACATGGACAGCCCCCATCAGCATTTTAGGGTTTTGGAAAGCCAGAGTATGAACCGCAGGAATATTATCGGCCCGAGAGTCCTGCTCTAGTCATTTACACCACTGCATCCTAAAACCCCTGACCCCCTACACCCTAAATCCTAAGAAAAAAAATAGTACTACAATACTAATAGTACTAGAAAGAATAAAAGCAATAGTAATAAGTGGGAGCGATGGTCGACATCATGGAGGCGCGCCCAGCCTTTCCCGAGGCGCCATGGCAGGGATGGCCTCATTATGTGAGCTACGGTCCAAACTCCTGAAAGGGGAGTTATGTAGGGTTTAGGGCTTAGGGTTTAGGGTTTTGGGCTTAGGGTCTAAACTCCCGAAAGTGGGGTTATATACGGGGCTATTATAGGGCTTACCAAGGGATATACTGGGAGTTTAGACTCCAGCTTATGTAGCTAGGTTTGTCAGGCATTCTTGCGCCTAAGGCAATTATGGGCGGGCATTTACCATGAAAGCTTCTATACCCCCTACTGGTCGCTATGTATCCCACATATACCCCTGAAGTAAACTCCCTTGATTGGAAACTCCCCTTCTGTAGCGGGTCCTAATGTGGCTAAGTTTTGTCAAAGCAACCCTAAACCCTAAATCCTAAACTTTACTTGGAGGTTCATGGGACTCATTATCTATGTATAACTGGGGTTATAAGCCTACTTATAGTTGGGGTAACCCCTATAAGGTCATTTAGGGGGGTTATAAGTAGGGTTATAAACCCAGTTATAAGTAGTCACTATTTCCCATGAACCTCCAAGTATCTATCAGCCTCAATGGGGACCGAGAAGTTTGAAGGTCTCTCGGTACAGTGCGAAGGATCTCTAGGCGCATTTCTGAATGCTTTTGCTTACTGGTTGTAAGTAGGGAATGAAGGAACATATTCTATAGGGATAATCGAGCTACTGTTAATTTTAAAGACCATTAAGGATGGGCATAAGGGTCCCTTTGGTAGTTCAGTATATTCATCATAGTGTTCAGTATCGTCCTTGTTATCTTCCCTTATAAGGACCCATGTCCATACAGCGGCTGAATTGTCTGGGAAATCTTGATTGTAGCTGACATGCTATAAGCATATGGGCACTTTCAAGAAATGAGGACCCTAAACCCTAAATTCCTGAACACTAAACCCCAACTAATCCCTCTTCCTAATGCCAACCACGAGAGGTTCCCTAGCCCCGCCCCTTACAAAGGCCTCCCAAGGTTCTCCATTACGTAGGCTTAGCCACTTAGGGTTAACGTAGGCTTAGCCACTTAGGGTTAATTGAGTGCAATTAAGAGGGAACCCTATAGAGGTTGTAGTACGAGTATGAGGTGGTGGGCTTGGCCCTAAGCCCTAAGCCCCTAAACCAAACCTTCAACCAGGCTCGCCGCCGTAAGCTCCCTGCAACTTTCTCCGCTGACTTCGCAGGCGTCTTTGGCATGGAGTAGATTTTTTTCAGGGGTGGGGCGCGCAGGATGTAGCTTTGGGTTGGGATCTAAGGGGTTGTGCCTACGGAATTTCAGGTTGGGGCTTGGGATTTCGGATGAAGGGTTGAGTTTTAGATCTAGGGTTTAGGGCGTAGGATTGAAGGTTCAAGTTTAGCGTGGTGGGTTCCAGGGAAGTAGAGCCTGACTCGATAGTCCTACCTTCTTGTACAGATACTTCGGGTCTAGGGTTTAGGGTTCAGGGTTTAGGGTTCAGGGTTTTAGGGTTTAGGGTTTCGGGTTTAGGGTTTAGGGTTTTAGGGTTTAGGGGTTCAGGGATACCCTGCAGGAAAGTAGGCTGCCTGGAGTGTATGGCTCCCCTATCACACCCCCTTTACTTCCCCTTTGGGTTCCCCTAACACCTTAACCCTATGCCCCTGCACCCTGAACCCCTAAACTGTTCATGCTAATTAGATTCAAGGACAAAGGTGTAGTCCTCAAGGGCTTGGGTGCAAGATGGCAACTTGCACGTCAACAACCTGGGTTGCTGTTAAGGAACTTATCCCAAGTTACCATAATGGGTATGTATATAGTATTCAACATGGCTTCCCCGAGATAGTAGCTTAAACCAAGTTCCTTAACAGCAACCTAGCAACGGACATGGGGTTCTTCATCATGCTGCTGAAGGATGGAGCGCTGCGGATAGCCTGAAACTCTCTACCTGAACACTAAAGCTTAAATATTAAAACCTAAACTCTAAGGGTTTAGGGTTTAGGGTTTAGAGTTTAGGGTTTAGGGTTTAAACCCAAACCTTGAACCCTAAACTACTCTACTACACCCTAGGCCCAACTGGAAAACCTGACGTCCAATGCCTGAAAACCTTAAGCCCTAAACCTTCAAGCCCATCTAAACTTACCCCCTACTTTGGGTTCTCAAATGTTCTTAATCTCTGAATCTCAAGCTCAAATTGACATCCCCCAAACCCCACTAATGGTAATAAACCTTAAGCCCTAAATCCCCCAAAAAGTTTCAGACCTGAGCCCCAAGACCCTGCATGGAGATCCCGGGGACTTGGGATTATTTGGAGGCTAGGGATATACGAGAATCAAATGGAAAAGCAAATGGAAAACAAGTTGAAACTTTCCAGCGTTTAGGGCTTGGGGTCGTGCGGGGATCTATAGGGGTATAACTGAATCATGGACAATCACATGGAAAAAACATGGAAGACGAAATGGAACTGGGCTTATATTGGTTTGGGATTTAGGGCTCAGATGAGTCGTATTTTTTTTATGGGCATAGAATCGTCCACAACCCTAAACCCTAAACCCTAAACACTAGCCCTGAGCCCTTCTCGGTGTGGTATTTTGCCACAAGAGTATGGCCTTACATAGTCCACCCACCAAAGCAGCTCACCCGAAGATCAAGGCAACCATTGGGTTTAGGGTTTAGGTTTTTGGGTACAAAGATGTACACTAAATCATAGCCAACTAGGATCTAAAACAGCTTCACAAGTCTTGAAATCCTTGAACACCTTCCTGCAAGCTCTTAAAGATCTTCGACGTCTAAAATCCCCACGCCTCTTGAAGCCTTAAACCCCAATCACTTACAATCCAGTGGAAACCCTAAACCCTGACAAATTATGAGCGCTGCCGGGAATTGGGCTTGCAGGGACACCCCCAGACCTCAAATCTAAGTCAGGTTCGCCTCCTTTGCCAGAGACGAATTCTAGGAGCCGGCGCCCCAAACGCCGGCTGCTAAGCAGAGGGTCATGGGTTCAGGGGTTACGGTTTCGAGGAGTTTGGGGTTCAGGTTGGATTTAGGGTTTGTTCCGGGATGGAGGGGGATGGAGGAAGTCTGGCATCACCTTGAACCCCCAGAATGCTGCAGTTCCTAGGCCATAGAGTAAAAAGGTGGTTCAAGATTTGCTCCATTTGCAGTATTCATCCGCAGTATGGGTGCTTTTCACAATTACCCCTATAGCAACGACGAAGATCCTTTGAGACAAGTATCATTTGCTCCTAGTTCTGCTTTACGGGTTGATTATGGCAAGAAGTGTATAGGCCGACCGGGACAAAACTGGTTCATGTTCAGCAAAAAAATGCTTACGAAAGTAAGTTGCTAAGGTTCAACAACCAAGAGGAAGCTGAACAAGATCTTTACATATTATATTTTGCAGCGCAGCAAAGGAATCAAAACCCACCCACAGTTTCCGCGCTCATGCTGCGCCAACACCTTGCATTTTGAGCGTCTCATCAGACAAAGCAAGGGAAAAGAGGACCCCCGTAATCCTTCCGTAACCCTCATACATCGGTAGGGTCCCTAAACCGTAAACCCCTAAACCCTAAACCCTAAACCCCTAAACCCTAAACCCCTAAACCCCTAAACCCTAAACCCTTGGGAAACCCTCATCTGACTATGAGCTTCTTTAAAGAGGGCCCTGGAGGGAGCCACGGATGTATGGTGGTTGCAAAGGATTTTTTCGAAAAACTCGGATATGGCTGAGGGGTTTAGGGTTTAAGGTTTACGGCTTGACTTGTAGGGTTCAGGGCTGAGGGCCGCAAACTTCATTTAGAAAAAAAATATACAGGGTTTGGGATTGATTCGGGCTTTGGACCTTTGGATATGCTTCCGGCTCGACGTTCTAATGCTTCTCAACGAAGGGTGATTGATGCACAGCCCTCTGCCCTGCAGCTCCAAACTTTCACCTAACCCCGAAACTCTAACTCTAAACCCTAAACCCTTATGCCCTTACACCTAAACCCCTCAATCTTAGCAGCCCCTAAACCTGGAGCACTACACCTGGGTTCTTGGGCTTTGGCTTTACTTGTACTCCCGATCTCTTACAGTTTAGGGGTTAAGGAGTAAGGTTTAGAGTTTAGGACGCCCAAAGTATGCAGAACAATTGCTTCTTTGATTTGTTTTATGATGTAGGTAGTTGTTCCTAACTACCCGCGCGAGAAGTTAGGTAGTTGGTACAAGCAGAGTGTTTTCGAATGAGGGCTTTTCTGAACAGGTTTAGGGTTTAGAGGTTTAAAAGCAAGTCTCCTGTAGTAGGGTCCTGGGACCCCCGAGCTAAACCATCAATACCCTCAATCCGGCAACGGGAACCTAACCTACGCTAAACCCAAAACCCAAAAACACCTATAATCCTTGAACCCTAAACCATGTAAACCTTAAACCCCAAACCCTGTAAACCCTCAACCCTATTGGCCCTAAACCCTCATCACAACCTAAACCCTAAAGTGGAACCTTGGGGACTTTGAACGCCGGATTCTATGGTTTCAGTGCTGATGCCCCGGAAACCCTACACTTCAAAACTCTTAAGCCCTTACTTGGAGGGTCAGGGGGACTTAATAAGCAGGTTAATAATCCTTGTAACTCATATAACACCCCATTATTAACCTACTTTTCAAGTTTCCCTGACCTTCCAAGTAGCCCCCACCAAAACCGAACCATTATTCCTTAAGCCCACTGGACCGCAAACCCTCAACCCTACAATCTCAACCCCCCCTGTAGAAGCCTGGAACATCACCAACACTCGTCCATTGCTCCCTTTTAGCCCTCAAACTATTTAGGCTGCTACATAAAAGCCCTGAACCTTAAATTCCTCAAAGCCCCAAACCCTGAACCCTAAGCCTGAAACCCTAAGCCTAAACCATGACCTTCTCAAAGCCCCAAATCCTGAAGCCTAAAACCTTTTGCCAGAGGGGAGAACTTCGTTGCAAAACAAAACCGAAAGCTGAACCCAAGTCATAAACTCCAAGCTCCAAACACAAAGCCGTAAACTCTACAGTCCTTGGACGGTCAGGGGGGGCTTACTCAGTAGGTTGATAATGGGGATAAGTAGGGTTTATCATATGGGTTATAGGGGTTATGAACCTACTCAATAAGTCTACTTGACTCTTTAAGTAGACTCCACAGCCTAGCCATCAGAACCTACACTGTTTCAGCCTAGGCGCGGCCCCGGAAGCTCAGGAGGAGGAGTGGACCACACAGCATGCTTGTTTTAGTCCTGTAGGTTTTTGGGCAAGTTTTGGGGCTTTCAAAAAAATGGGCTAGGGTCTCAGCATTGTGAGCTCCCAGGTCTTGTTCATCGAAGGTGAGAGCTATTTTCTTGGTGCTTGTCTTTGCAGGCTGCGGTGTTAAGACTTCACTTAGATCTTAGAAGTCAAATAAGCTTGACTTCATAGTCAAGACCCAGCAAAGTTGAGACTTCAGGTCTAAGGGTTTAGCAACAGCTTGTAGTTTCCATTTTATTTTCCATTTTCCCAGTATAACCCCAGTATATGCACCATTATATTAAAGTCGTTTCCATGTTCTTTTCCATTATCCCAATATAGCCAGGAGCACTTTCATTTTCGCCCTAAACCCTGAACCCTAAACCCTAAACCCTAAACAACTCCCGGCGTTGCTTCTGCGCCGATACGTCTGTGCTGGGCCAAGACGTCTGCGTCCCCGGAGGAGAGCTACAGGGTGCTCCCTAAACCCCACAGTGAGATGGCTTGGGGTTATAGTCCCCCTTAAGTAGATAGGATATGATTAGGGTTTAGGGTTTAGGGTTTAGGGATTATGGTTTAGGGTGTAGTCCCCCTTAAGTAGCTAGGAGTTACATAGGGATAATGGAAAAGAAAATGGAAACTACTATTTAGGGTTTAGGGTTTTGTGTTATAGTCCCCCTTAAGTAGATAGGATACGGCTTTGGGTCTATGATGATAAGATCCCCATATAACCCATATTCTACCTACCTAAGGGGGCTATAAGTCCTTGCCACACCGTGGGATGGACTTAGACGGGTACTGTCCAACAAGTTTAGGGTTTAGGGTTTAGGGTTTCGAACACCTGGGGTTCCTGCATTCATTGCAGGAACTCGGATCCTTTGGTTGTACTTGCTGCTCGACCTAGCACTTGTTGACGTTACTGAAACTTCCAGGGCCCAGACATAAACAATGACCCTAAGCCCTTAACATCATACTCCATACTTGAACCCAATTCGCACCCCGAACCCCTGGCTCGAAGTTGCCAAAGACTGGAGACCACCCCAACAAGCTCCCTAAGCTTGGTTGCTGTTGAGGAAGTTAAGCTAAATTACCAAAGTCTGGGTATATAGTCAAAAACAGGGGTTCCTTATTGTAGTAATACAATATGGGTTCCTTAGTAGCAACCCAGCAAGACTTGCTTTAGGGTTTGGGTTGCGCCCTTTACCTTTGAAACTCTAAACCACAAGCCCTGAACCTCATCCTCCAACCCTACGGCGTCTCTGAAAGCCTAAATCCTGAACCCAAAGCCCGAAGCTCTGCCCTGCACCCGCACATTCAACTTTGGGTTCATAAGGT
Organism: Symbiodinium pilosum; assembly: GCA_905231905.1. NCBI lineage: Eukaryota > Dinophyceae > Suessiales > Symbiodiniaceae > Symbiodinium > Symbiodinium pilosum. The sequence continues at coordinate 32,133 of CAJNIZ010043339.1, forward strand.
CTAGGGTTCAGGGTTGAGGATTTGTAGGGTTCAGGATTTGTAGGGTTTGGGGCTTACATGGAGTAGCACTGGGGGGTTGCCAGTAGCAAGCCTCAACTCCTGACTTTCAATCTTTCGAATCCTCTTTGGGACTCCCTAAGACGAGCATACCGATAAGGCAACGAGATATTGTGACATACCTTTCGGGTGGAAGAATGGGGGGAGTAAAGTTGAGAACCGTATGTTCGCCGATGAGTGCCCATGATCCTTGGGCATGCCCTACATATAGTCCCCCTTAAGTAGATCGTGTACCCAAAGCCATATTCTATCTACTTAAGGGGATTATAACTCTGCTAGCAACCCTACTCGCTTTGTCAAGCAAAACCCACAAACCGGACTCCTAGCCACCGAGCACCTATACGCCCACCTCACCTGCTGGTCCACAACCGCAGCCTGAATTCCTCAAACCTGCACTCCGGTACCATGGGTTTAGAGTTTAGGGTGATGTTATTCGGTTATATGGCCCCTTAGCAGAATTGCGGCAGAATACACTCCAGGCCTATTCCAATTATTTTCACAGCCTCCAAAAGCCCGAAAACCCACGTACTTGCCTCGGACTGGTACTTAAGCGGTGGAGAAGGGAACCCGAAGCCCCAAAAGGATTTAGGATTTAGGACCTTTAGGATTTAAGGTTTGGAGTTTAGGATTTACGGTCAAAGGTTTTTGGGTTTAGGATTCAGGGTTGGGGGTCCAGGGCCACACCCTACCCCTCCCCGCCCCCATGAAGCATCAGCAAGATGCGTCCAGGATGCTGCGCTACCTCCAGACCCCGTGCCCAAACGTCAGCGGGGAAGCGGTGGTGGAGAGCTGTTTGAGGAAAGCATGCACTGAGCATTGGAGTTTAGGGTTTCGGGGCTAAGGGGTTTAGGGTTCAGGGAGCATGGTTTAGGGGGATGTTGAGTTTTCAAGGGCTCTAGGGGTTCAGGGTGTTGGCGTCAGGGTTTCTAAGAGAGTTTTGATATTATTGCAGGGTCCAGCATCTGACATCTGGTAGGGGCTTCCACGACGATCGCAACATGAAACCTTCTATGGGGTGTACCCGGATTACTTGGAGGTTCAGGGTACGTGTAACCCAAGCATAATAACTGTACTTATAATCCAAGAATGAGCCCCTTCAGTCCTCAAATATGGTTACAAAGAGTTGCAACCTCCAAGTATGGGTGTCCAAATTCAGGATTTCAAAAGAGACTCGAGGAACAACTGCGTTTCTCTTGTGCCCCAGACGGTTAGGGTTCGCTTCTGGCACAGGATTCGATGCATTAACTACCTACTCAGATTAAAGACCATGTCATGTGCACCCATTTTACCCCTGTCCATGATGCTGTGAGAAACCGGTAGTACAGTACTTTGCGGCTTGAGGCTACGGAGTGCGCAAATTCTGCAGCCTGACGTTTCGAGGGGCAGCGGTTGGACGGGGTGTACCTGTCACCCCAAGTACTGATAGTTTAGCAGCACTTGCCGCCTAAGTTGTAGGTACAAATAGTAAAACTGTAGGCAATTGGGATTACAGGTGGGGGTGGTTCTGCAAGCTTTGTACGGGGGCCCTGCGGAAACCACATGAAGCGTGGAGTTTTTGGGTCTAATCTTAGCATGTTGGCAACAGCGTCACACCCCTTTCAGCACCCAGCCCGACGCCTAACTCCTAAGCCTAAGCCCCAAACTTGAACGTAGACCATAAACCTGAAACCCTAAGCCCTACACTTAAACCCTTAACCTTAACCCTAAGCCCTGAACCTAATTTCTGAAGCCCGAAACCCAAATGGGGCTGGCGCAAAAACATTGCAGGCAGATCTGGCTCAAAGCCTTTGACTGCGCGCTTTACAGGGTTTAGGCTTGAGGGGTTAAGTTGTAGAGTTCAGGGTTCAGGGGTTAAGTTATAGGGTTTAGGGTTTAGGGGTTAACTTGTAGGGTTTAGGGCTTAGGGGTTATGCTATGCAGGGGTATACAGGGATATGTAGGGGTACATGGGCTCAGGGCTTAGAATTTAGGACATATTCTTCCACCAAATTAACATGGTACGCCCCAACGGTTTGTGTTAAGGACTACAGTCTTTATGGGGCTATTTTTGGGTTTCCTTGTTACTTTGGGAGAGGCAGGATGTTGATTGATGGGTGTTTCTAGGCTTAATGTCTAGAGTTCTATATGAAATCCGGAAAAGCTGTACCTGGTGGACAACAAAGGTGGGAAGCAATTCAAGTGTCATCCAATTACTGTACTCCATGGACTTGCAAGCCTCAAGCCCTAAACCCTAAGCCTTAGACCCCAAAAACCTTAAACTCTAATCGCTTAACCTGCACCCCTAAATGCTGGACGTCCAAGCACGGTTTATTCCAAGCACGGTTTATGGAAGTTTCCCAAAACAAGGGGACCCCCAATATAGACCCCAAAATACTATAATCCTCATCAGTGGGACCCCTAAAAAGGTACCCCTGATTTTGGGAAACTACCTTATAGTCTTTGCTGCAGCGCTTGCCTTTTGGCGAAGGCTCACTGGCGGGTTGCACAGGGTGGTGAGGAGACATTTCAAGGTTGCGTTCGTGCTTAGTGGTTACCCAGACCCCCAAAGGGATCTAAAAATTAGATCCCCTTGAACCATATGGGAAATTATATAAGGATTATATAGGGGTTATAATGGGTCTATATAGGGGATCTAGTTTTTAGATCCTCCCAGGGGTCTGGTTAATGAGTTAAGAGGAACACATATTATTCAAAGGTTATGTGCGAGTGAGAGGGAGGGAGAGAGAGACCTACAAAACTGCCAGTGCGAATGCCAAGCTTGGAGCAAATCACTGTTGGGGTGAGGGTTAGTTGCACCGGCAATCCAAATGGAATTTCAGAAAGGCCCTTTCAAAAGGGCAGTAGACATTACCCCTAGGCGGTTCCATTTATATAAGATTGGGGGAAGTATGAAGCGTGAACCCTAAACCCGAAGCCCACATTGGCCTATATACCCCTAAATAATACCTATCAGGCCCGTTATGAGGTCTCCCAGTACCACTACTACATACCTTGATGTCCAAGAACCCCAATGTAGACCCCAAATAAGTCAGTCCTAGGTGTAGGTACGCTCAGAAACGGACCTAATTCATGGAACTCCCCATAGTCTACGTCAAGCGCCACAACATAAGAAGGGTACCTAAAACCAGAATCGCCGTTCAAATCGACGATGATGTACGTAGGAAACGCAAGAAAATTGTCTAAGAAGTTCACCACGCATAGCAGATGCAGTGCACCTTGAAAGCTGCGAGCATGCTTAAGTTCTTACATAGATGGTACTGCTTGGAGGGTCAGTGGGGCTTAGTAAGTAGGTTCCAAACCTCTGTAGTCTATGTCATAACCCAGCTATCCCTATCATAGCCCAACTTCTTAAATCCCTGACCCTAAACCCAGAACCCCAGAACCCCTCTTGGTGCTTGGTTAGCAATGCAGGAGTACATCGCTATTGTAGTCCGTTCCTTCATTCCCTACTAACCACCAGTAAGATACAGAATAAACAAATAGAGAGTTGTCAAACTATGATAACGGAACTTTTTGGGGCTTCCCGTAAAATCCTCCCCCGCCCCCCAAAAGGGTCCGCATATAATGTTGAACGCCAACCATCATAATCCCTATAACCCCCTGTATGTTCGCAGCTCATATTCTATGTTCGTTTCGATGTACAGTGATTCTCCGCTCTTAGGGTAATATCACTAATGCTGACAACCCGCTCTGTATGCTTGGATAGCCACCCAAAGGGAAGTCCCAGATTGGTGTCCTCAGCGAGTCGCACGCGCCGTACTTGGCTCACAAGCACAGTGCAGACCCCAAGGGTCCTGCAGGAAAATCGCTTAGGGTCTGCCAGTTTTGGGCTTAGGGCAACAGCAGGGGCCCGACGCTACAGGCTGGGGTTGCCAACCCTGAGCCGTATGCCCTCAACCAAGCCTAACCCGCAGATGTAAACTCAACCAACCTTCCAAAAGGCCCTGTATGACCTTGTGAAGCTTGGAGTTAGTTCAAACACCTACCTGGAACCCCTGACCCAAGCATCTAGATGTCTTATCAACCGGCTGCCCCCATACCCCAGAAAGTCCAAGCCTGCATCTCCGTTGCAACAGCCACTACCTATGGCAGAAGCCTGAATAGTTGGCAACATTACCGCTTAACTTTCAATGCGCATACAGCTATAGAGCAGGATACCTGCAAACCCTGTTCTCGTTCTTAAGTTCCCTTACACTTCCATTCCCTTCGCCCCAAGCTGTACCAAGAGCTGCTGCGGTGCTGTTCCCATCCATCCAACATGCCATGTGGTGCGCATTTGTCCTGGCCTTCTTCGTAACGCGGGCGTTTGGAGTCCTACTTATCGAGTTTCGACTGCTTTCTGGATCATTGTAGGGATTAGGGTTGAGGGCTTAGGGTTTAAGGTTTAGGATTTAGGGTTGAGGGTTTAGGGTCATTGTTTGGGCATAGTTTCGGTGCCCCCCGCCAACCCTTGAATAGTGGTAGAACAGGAATATCAAAGGACATTTGTGTGATCACTATTATCCCTTATAGTCACTGTGACTGGCTGGGGGGGGGGTTCCACCTAAGATGTCGTGCTTTCGTTTTCAAGCTAACACCCAATAGTTAATGCAAGGCTCAGAGATCTATAGTGCCCCCTTAAGTACATACCACATGTTCTATCGACTTACGGGGGACTATAGCCTTCGGTAGTAACAGCTTGAGGGGTCTTAACTTCAGAGTGGGCGCTTGTCAGGATTGAGCCTCAGGGTTCCTTTACAAGGCTTGTCTGTGAAGGGTTTAGGGTTTAGGGCTTCGGATTTTGTGTTTACGAGTTAGGGCCCCCTTTAAACTTTTGAATGGGAGCTCAAATTAACATGGAACTCTCAAAAAGGCCCCATGACGGCTACTAGAAGATCCTTTGCGGGGATCAAGTCAGCTGAAGCGCTGTAGATGCTGGCCACCACACGCTGCCCAGAACCATAATACTTGAAGGTCAGGAGTAGTTGGAGGATAATCCCACCCCGAACAACACAACTTATGGGCCTCAAACCCGCCAAGGAAGATCTGGACCAGGTACCTTGGACGCAAAAAAGAATGGGAACTAGGGCCTTTCCTGGTTACCCTAAACCCTAGGTTCAGGGTTTGCGGCACAGGGTTTGTAGGTTCTACTGCTAAATCCAAAAATGCATGGTTTGAGTGTAGCAACAACCATAGCATCGTCCCAAAGTGTTAGGTATCTAGTTTTCGGGCTACACACGTAGACCCTGAGCCTAAACCCTAAACCCTAAACCCCACAAACTCCAAACCCTTACGTTTCGTACAGCCCTTATACAGGCTTCTTGAGGTTCATCCTCAGTGTGAAGCCCAACTGCGAATTTAGGGTTTAGGGTTTAGGGAACACAACTTAAGCACCCCAAATGCTTCGGAGTTTCTCACAAGAGTCCTCAGTTAAAGAGGACTGCATTTGATTTGCCTGGGATCACCATATGAGCTACAGTCAATGCCGTAGAAAAATCTCTATAGGAACCCATGCCCGTTGCTACTGTCAATAATGTAGAATCCCCCATATAATCCCTGATAGGAGCCTATGTCCATTAACTATATTGGAAATATTAATCCCCAAAATCTCCTATAGAATCCCAGTTTCCATTTCATGTTCCGTCTTTTTTTCATTTGATTTTCAATACCCTAAACCCTAAATCCCAAACCCTGAACCCTAAACCGTAGTAGTAGTTTCATAAATATCCCTAGGGTCCCTAATACCCTAGTTGCAGAAAGCCCCACCTGAAACTGAAACCTTTGGAGATATGAGCTATAGTCTAAACTCCTTGAAGGGGATTATTTAGGAGATGATATAGGGGACGTCATTAAGGCAAATACTAGGAGTTTAACCCTAAACCCTAAACCCTATACTAGAGGTTATCAAGGGGGATACTAGGACTTTAGACAATGGCTCATATGTTCATGGGTGTTACCGCGCCATGCACAACAACAGCTTTGATGCTAAACAAGCGCTGTTGAGGGCTATCCCTAAACCCTAAACCCTAAGTACAGGCCTTCTTTGGGGTCAGGTGAGGGTGTTATAGGATCCTGTGATATTGTCAAACCCTAAACAGAACAATCCTAGACCGTAGTATAGGTGTTCCAAGAGAATCCCAACATGTAGATTTTCAAATATAGCTGTCTGCTTCATATGCCTCAAAGTATTACATTCGGGTGGACCCTGCAAAGAGTGATGGCTAGGGTTTAGGGTTTAGAGGATTTTGGATGCAACCAACCCCGATAATCGGGACTCAATACACATGCCCCATGGTTAAATTTATCCCCAACCCCTATAAGCCACTACATAAGCCCGGTTGCCATTTCATGTTCCCTTCTCTTCTCAATTTGATTTCTACTGTTGAGGTAAGATCCCAGATTAAGCCCTGTATACTCCCTATATAATCCTAAACCCTAAACCCTAAACAAGCCCTAAATCCTAAATCCTAAACCAACCTCTAAACTCTGTGCGTCTCCAAAAACCCCTGTTTCAAAGGTACCATTATCTGGGTTGCTGTTAAGGAACTTAAATTAAGTTACCATAATGGGAATAAAAAAAAGTAAATAATAGGGTTTCCCCAATATAGTAGCTTAAACTAAGTTCCTTAGCAGCAACCCAGTTATATCACATATCCCTGTTTAACCCCTACCTCGACATCACATGGACAGCGCGTTGTCCCTGGTTCGGGTCGTGGTCATCAAAAAAACTCCTAAATTCAAAGCCCAAAGCCCTAGATGGTGTATACAATTACTTTCGGTTAAGGTGCGGATTTTTTAAGAGTTGGACCTTTGGAACTATAACAGTAATCAAATGGAACCAGTAATAAACCCTTTAGCCTAAACCTAAGGAGTAGGTTAAGAATGGGGATAACCAGGGTTTTTATCTAAGTTATAGGTGTTATTAACGTACTTACGAAGTCCCCCTGACACGAAACCCTAAACCCTACTCGTGTGGTCTTGAGGGTTTTGGGTTTAGGGGGGCTCAGGGTTTCTAGGGGTCTACGCCCTAGAGCCTGGACATTTGAACTTCATGAACACTATGAACTATAGGCTAGACTCCTTAAAGGGGTTATATGGGGTTTAGGGCTTAGGATTAAGGGTTTAGGGTCTAAACTCCAAAAAGGGAGTTATATAGGGGGTTGTATAGGGGAGTATTATAGAGGTTATGAAGGGGATACTGGGAGTGTAGACTATAGCTCATATAGACCCCTAATTTTGGACAACCCCGCCCCTCCCCCCTAAACCGTAAACCCTAAACCCTAAACCCTAAACCCTAAACTCTAAACCCTGAACCCTAAACCCTAAACCCTAAACCCTAAACCCTAAACCCTACCCATATTAACATCCTCATGAACTTTGGGCCAAAAGGCGCCCACCTACTCAAACATCGTCTCGGTCACGCTGCCGGAGGAGAGTCAGTGCTCATCAAGTGGCTTCTTAGTTTCGCATTAACCATGTTTAGGGTTTAGGGTTTAGGATTTAGGGTTTAGGGTTTAGGGTACCATCCCTATTGTCGATTTGGGGGTTGATTTAGTTCCCAAGCCCTAAACCCTACACCCTAGAGTCTA
>CAJNIZ010043340.1:0-38940 GCA_905231905.1 Symbiodinium pilosum
CTGGGATCTTAAACCCTGCACGATTTTGAACGACATGGGGGGTTTCCCAAAATTAGGGTTACCCTCTTGGGGGTCCCCATAAGGACTATAGTATTTTGGGGTCTATATTGGGGTCCCCTTATTTTGGGAGATCACATCAATTGATTCATCAGTGCTTTTGTTGCTTGAACCAAGTAGCTAGGGTAGGGTTGCCCGCGCACGAGCTATAGTCTGAACTCCTACTATCCCACTTAATAACCCCTATAATAGTCCCCTGTAGAATCCCCTAGATAAGCCCCTCTAAGGAGTTTAGACTCTAGGCCACATTATGTGATCCCTCCACCCGATATCATAGTAGCCACAAGGGATGATACACTCCTAGCTGACCATCATCCGTGGACGGGGGATATCCTGACGCACACTTCTTTAAGAGTCAGCCCCTAGACCTCCAGGACGGTTTAGGGTCTATAGGGTTTAGGAACGAGGGTTTGCAGACTCCAGAGTCAGGGCTCAAGCTGTAGAATTTGTAGAACGTAGAGGAATCTCAAAAGTGAAGGCTCTCTTTGGGTCTACAATGTAGACGGCCTCCACTTCAATGGCCCTGCCCTTCCCTCACCGATCTACCAGTTTCTCCATGGTTGACAATGAAAATCCTGCATGACAGAATACAATAAACCTAGACCCTCCTCCTACCCTCTATTAGGGCCTAAGTACCCACTATTAGGGACCATATATCCCCAATTAAGGGTACAAGGAGGGTCCTGGAAATGACTGGTGTTGTACTTGAACTGACGAAGCACCCATGTGTTGCGAATCACGGGTTCACACGAAGGAAGAGTACTTGCAAGCGCGCGGGTGCTCCGTAGACTATACCCGGCCATAGCCGGGGCCCCCTCTCAGCACAGAGGCTACATGGAGACCCCATGTACATCTGCGGTCAGCAGAGTGTGCAACCTTTTTTCACTTTGGCACGGCTGTTACAGGCACCACGAGTCTCTGATCGCAATAGCGAAAGGCGCCACCATGAAAACCCTTTAAGGGCAAGCATGCGTGCGTAAAATCAAAGCTCCATCGCACATAGCAACTGTTTGGGAGGGGGGTTACTCAGCAACAGAAATGCCATAGCGGATCTTGTTGATGGATCCTTGATCTGACCGATGCCCGTGCAGATAAACCCAGACACCTTTTGACTGTGTGAGCCATTGCACTTGCGGGCGGGTCACTCCGAACTCGGAATTCTTAGGGAGCAAAGGGACACAACAACGAGCACACAGACAGACACAATATACATATATATATATATATACGGAAATTGTAATTCTGACAGGAATATAGGATACCCTCCTGAAAGGTTGCTTCTGAATCTTATTGTAAAACGTGTATATGTTGATCTTCCTGAGCCCCAGAAGGTGTTGGAAGAGGATGCCACTTTTCTGCACGAGCCGGGTGACAATTGGAGAAGCGTCGCAAGACGCTAAAAGATCTGAGCCTTCGAGGCATTCTATGCCCGCCTTATCCCTGCCACTATCCAGAAATATGGCCAGTTCATTACGCAATCACTTCTCTTGCAGTCATGCATCCTTTTGCCGTGCTCAGCTTGAGTAGCTAAGCTATACCACCATGACTGAAGTCCTGAGGAGGATAGTGTAGAGGCCTAAAATCACCATAAGCCTCTGCTTAAAGCCCGATATACAGCGAGTGTCCATTCCATTTTCCATTTTGCATTTGGTTCGCGGTTTGCCATTATTGGGGCTTTATTGCTGGTAGTTATTTAGGTCCCTACTGTCTCAGCACGCCTGTCTCCAAAGGAGCCTCTTCGTCTGAGCTGAGTCTCACGCGTCTCTCCCCTCAGCCCTAAGCACATGAACCTAATTAATGTGCGGGCCTGAATAATGACGCTACACTCCTTGCATACCCAATGGTATAACCATAATTGCTTAGGGTGTAGGGCAGGTTCGGATATGCTTTGAGTAGGACTTTGGACACACGGTACTTCCATTTTACTGTGCCGTTTGTGACTATACCTGTTAGTTAACCAACACAGACGGTTAAACTGCGACAAAACCTCAATTACGGTTGATTCTACAAATGAAGCATGACCCTGGGTACCCTAAACCTTGTCTATAAGGGCCCGCAATACATGCTGTCATATATTCCCCCAAACCTACATCACAACTATTACCCCAAGGATCCCAAAGCATAATATGATAGTGTTTGCTGGACCCCTAGATTTGGGAATGATCGTAGTAGGGTTTAGGGTTTAGGGCTTAGTATCAGGAGTGCTACTGTGGCGTAGAACTTTCGGGACCAAATAGGCTGTTCCTCAGAGCGGTGGCTCACTAGCTACTGCGGATGCAGGAAATCTGGCTGGGAGAAGCCAAAAAAATAAGAGCAAACAATAGGTAAGTACATGATGCGTACCTGGACGCCCAAAGGAAATAGAATGACGGCCCCAAGCCCATAAACAAAAGTTCAATTATTCTACATACTTCGGTGGTCCGGATACCAAAGACCCTAGACCTTGAACCCGAAAACTTCAACTCTAAACCCTAAACCCTATATGAGCTATAGTCTATATTCTAGTCTTCCCCTTATAAACCCTATAGTATTCCCCAATATAATCCCCTATATAACCCCCTTTAAGGAGTTTAGACTGTAGCTCATATCAGACCCAACCTCGAACCCAACCGGTTCGAAGGAGGGTTGGCAGGCCTAGAAAACATCGAGACCTCAGAGGTCCGACGACGGTCTTGCCTCTTGTTACGGGTTTAGGGTTTAGGGTTCAGGGTTTAGGGTTTAGGAGTTTGGGTTTTAGGGTTTAGGGTTTCAGGATTTAGGGTTCAGGGTTTAGGGTTTTAGGGTTTAGGCTGTTACACCCTAACAGTGCAAGTACCCCAATATTGAGGTTGGGGTGTAGGGTTTAGCAATCTCGCCTCAGGTTACACCCTAAAGGGCCGAAGTACCCAATAAATAGGTTAGGGTTCAGGGTTCCCAAGTACCCAAAGATTGAGTACTTGCGATTTGGGTAGTAGCAATGGTAGTACAGGTTTTGAGAAATTACATGATTATAGGGTACTGGGACCCTTAGGGACAGAGCGGTTGCCCCATAGTCAGTTTTATAAGCATATACTTATAAGTCCCAGAACTGCAAATAATGGTATCTATGACCATACTTATCCACCTTGCAATCCACTTCCAACCCAACCATACCTAGCAAGACTCTCCTGAAGGGAACTGCGTATATAGTCCTGGTGAAGGGATTCTAGGTTGGCCCCTAAAACCCATTGAAAAATATTAGTATATAGGGTCCCTTATTAAAGCCATTAGGGAAAACATTAAATATCCCAGGGCCTACCCAGGATTTGGGTTTAGGAAATGGAGGACTGGGCTGTTGGTTTGTGCCTCCAGGGGTCGGGGTGTAGGAAACACTTGGACAGATCATTGGCTGTTTGCTTCAGGTTTCCGAGTGTAGGGAATAGGGTTTAGGGCTTAGGGAATAATATTTGGAATAATGGCATGGAATATGGGGCTAAAGTATTGAGGGCTTGGGGAACGACTGGGTCCTCAGGACTGTTGTAAGCTTTTTTTCCCAGATTGAACCGCGCTTGCAAGAGGCAAGCTTAATTCTATTCTCATGGAGAGCTACTCTGATCCAGGACGGGCGGTGCAAGGGTCGCGCCAAATTAAGGACAACATGACGTCTAAACTTAGTATCCTAACCACCTTTAAGACTTTCAGACCGTAGCTACATGAGGCCTAGGCCCCGAACCTGAAACCCCTCACACCCCTTGGCTCCTGGTAACATTTCTGGGCCAACAGGGCCAAATCCATGGTTGGACCCCTGAGTTTGCCAGCCTTTTCCTAAGTCAATCTGGGTTGAAAGTGGAGGATTGTTTCATGAATTCCGGTAGACGTCCCAGAATTATTGCTGTTACCCATGCCGACATTCCGCAATGAGCATGGGGAATTTCGATATGTGGGGTTATAACTTCCTTTGCCAGAAATGTCCCTGCATTAGCTTTGTATACTAGACACTGCTGCATTTCCCAGATTTATGTCTTGCAGTGCCATGAGACCGGCATACAATGGTTAGGAAAATGTTGCATTTCCTGGTCGATTTTTGAGCGTCCTTGACATTTTTTTCGTTGCAGTGGGTTATCCTACCTAATCTTCCATGCCGTTTCAATGGGTTCCTCAACTGCCCCTTTAAAGATTCCTCGTGAGCTTTAGACAGAGGGAGCCCAAGGGATGAATAGTAAAGTACAGGACGGGGGGGGAGCTCAGGCTACCTGGAGGGTCAGGACGACTTAGTAAGTAGGTGAATAATGGGGATATTTAAGGTTACTATATGAGGTATAGGGGTTATTAGCCTACTTGCTAAGTACCCCTGACCCTCCAAGTAGGGGGCATTGTGGCTCCAACGCGCTCTGTTTACTACTGCCTGCAACTATCCCTTGCAGCACCTACTAGAACATATATCAACCTTGCACATATTCCATACACGCGGACTCACCACCTACGCCAATGCAAAGAAATACCTTACACCATACATGTAGAAGGCTTTTAATACCTCCAGACCCCCTAAGCTTCACAAACCCTGAGCCCAGATCGGAACCCTCAACCCCTGACAACACTATACGGTTTAGGGCTTAGGGTAAACACTATATCCTAAACCCTTGCATGGCTTCAGGGGGTCCAACTCAGGAACCCAAGACATACAAACTCTGAGAGGGTAAGTTGCCGAAGTCGTTGCTTCATGAGCTCAAAGCTAAAAACTGATTGCTACTATCATTATTGTTATTGCCAATCGGCGGTTGCCCTCGAACTCCCCTAACAGTTAGCTTGATTTTCTTAGAAAGCTTTGGGGTCAGCGAATATCAAAACCAATGTTCCGGACACCCCATATAGTATTATTAAGTATACCTATCAATTTGCAGTTCTGACGGCTATTCATATTCGTATCATGTTTTGCAAAGTATATTGCGATGCCCGTTCCGCAACCAAAAGCAATGTAGAGGGTGTAGGGTATCGGGAAACTCATGTGGGTGCCTTTCAGAGGGTTGTAGCCTTGAAGAGCCCTTTTGAGTCTGTTTCGAAGCGATGGAAAGAGTATGTAGGTTTCAACTAGTTAGAGGTGTCTTTTCCCGTTCTCTTCAAGTCCGGGATGCTGTTTTGCAACTGTCAGTATTGTGAGAACTGTTCTTATTGCCCAGGCTCCATACAAGAAGAGTTTGACAACAGTTCTCTAAGCCTTTAGCTTCCAAGAAGCTAGTAGTCGCGCCCCCACCCCAGCAGGTAAAGAGGCCGCAACCCCTAGCTTCTAATCTCATATGAGCTAGAGTCTAAACTCCTAGTATCCCCCTTAATAACTCCTACAGTAGTCCCTTATATAATCCCCTATATAACCCACCTTTAAGGAGTTTAGACTATAGCTCATATACCGCTGTAGCCGAGGCTGTTGGCTGTTACACTACACGAGCTGACTTCGGCAACAGGCGCTCCCACTCCTCAAGGGTTCCAAATTCCAAGTTCGTACCCTTCCTGTTGCACCCCTCACGAAATTTTCTCTAACATCCACACAAATCCCGGCGGATACTTATGAACAAAGATCTCGAAAGGTCTGACCCTGGAGGGGCACAACTCTACGGAGGGCTAAAGTGGAACATCTGCAGCCTGTCTGATGAGTTCCAACACTTGGCGTCATGATTATGCCATCATGCAGCTATGCCTGAAGGCAGCTCCGAACGAGCCCAGCCGCAACACATAGCCGCACGCACAGAAGCGATGGTCAACCCATAAACACCAGAAACCATTGAACCTTAAATTAAGTTCCAAGCCCTAATCCCAATGCCATTCCCCTTTCCATAGACCACTCATTTGAAGCGCCAGTCTCACAACTCAGATTCACCTGACAAGGCTCGTCTGTCTGAGGCCATCAAGACGGGTCCTCATGGAGCCTGTTGCGTTGAGGTTAGCCACAATCAAAAATGAAACCGAAATCTCACATCAGAAGCCACAAAAAATTAGCTGTCTCAGCACCTGCTTCTGCAGGAGAGCAGCCTGTCATTCAACCAGTAGCTTTCGCGACAGCGTGCCCTGATAACAAATCAAAGCAAGCTCAATCCGACCGAAATTCATGGAGGAAATCATCCACTACCAAGGGACGCAGAAGTTCTATAATTCGTAGGAACTTCTGGGTCCAAAGCTGGTGGTGCATGATTTGTTCGGCCAGCTCCATGAACTGAAAGTCGTGCAGGATTTCTTCCACCGACAATAGTAATAAGTTGCAAACGACTACATTATAGTATATTACAATGAATATATTATAGCCTATTATACTATGGAGTTTTTCCAAAGGCAATAGTAAAAAGTTGCAAACTACGATATTATAGTATATTACAATATATTATAGCCTATTATACTATATTACAATATGCCTATTATGGTATAGTACATTATATTATAGCCTATTATAGTCCGTTTTGTATATTTCTAACGACAACCGCAAGAGTTCATGCAAGCTTTTCCCGGTGCATGTTACCCTAAACCCTAACTCCTTCGGCCTCGAACCTTAATCCCTAATATAGGGTTTTGTAGGGTTATATAGGGATCTATATGGATAATGGACAAGACAATGGAAACCCCTATAGTATAGGGTTAGGAAGGTGCGCTTGGGGTAATCGGCTTCCTGGATGCTATCTGGGAATTTCTGAAATCTTACTGGTTGTCAGTAGGAAAAGAGCATTGAATCTACTATAGCGGAGAACCCAGAGGCAAAGAAGCTGATATGTAGTAGTCCCCTTCAAACACAGAGATACGATTTTCTGGTCCGTTCCTTCATGCCCTACTCACAGCCAGCAAGAAAGTTGGGTGCGCCCTGGGGCGCTAAGCCCTAAAACTTCAAACCTACACCCTCAACCCTAAACGCTCAAGCCCATATAAACTTGCCATTACGTAGAGTCTCATGATTTCCTTAGTTCTAAAATCTTAAAACCAAAATGACCCCCAAACCCTAAGTAATGGTAATAAACGTAAACCCTGCTCCTTCATCGCTAAGCCTAAACCTTGCACCTTAAACCCCAAGGCCTAGCGGCAGGCCCAAACTGTTTTAAGACGCACCTTGCTACAAATCATTGCAAACCTCCCATGTGAGCTATAGTCTAAACTCCTTAAAGGGGGTATGTGGGGGATTATGTTGGGTTTAGGGTTTAGGGTTGAGGGACATGAAACGTAAACGAGCTATAGTCTAAACTCCTTAAAGGGTGTTAGATAGGGGATTATATAAGGGCGTATTATAGGGCCATTATTAAGGGGGATACTAGGAGTTTTCACAAGTAGAATAACGGATTAGGGTTTAGGGATTAGGGCTTAGGGTTTATGAGCAGGTAGAAAAAGGACTTGGAGTACGTTATACAATATCCTTACATAAGTTAGAATGCTCGTACTTATTCATGCTTCTGCAATACTGAAAGAAGGAGTGGCTACGTTTCCCGAGCTGACTACGCCTCAACTACACTACGCCTCAACGCTCCCCCTTCAGTAGACGTATTTCGGGTAAATTCAGGGGGAACCTTATCGATTTAGGGCTTAGGGCGGTTAGTGCAACCCATATAGCTATTGCATCCCAGACACTGCAGGTTCAACTTCCCAGCTCCATCATTGTCAATTGTTGTTGTTCTTAGGAATATTCATATACGCAGTCAGTAATTCCAGCTATTACCCTGTGCAGCCTAGCCCGGACAGCAATGGGCATAAGAATCGCATGTGTGGGCTTGAGCGAGCCGCGCAAAGCCACTCAAAGATGAGCTGTCAACAAGCAAGCTCTGAGGTTTAAAGTTGCATAAGGTCCCAGCTGGGCAACATCGGTTGGCCCGTTTTACTGCTCCTAGAGCTTTTATTATTTCGGAACAGGGTACCCTTTCTTCTAATGCTTCAGGGTTCCGCATTCTTTGAAGTCATCTGGCAAGTCGCCCCAAATTCTTACGCTTAATTACGAATAAGCCCCGGTTGCAACACTAGCCCTATCTTCAAAATTGGGTTCGAATTCAGACTCTTTTTCCCTCCTCCGGCAATGCACAGCCAATATCTTGAATTCCAGATCCTGGTTAACGTGCTTCGAGGCCGCTTCACCTGGTAGGTACTCGTGATAGATGGCTTCCATAAAGGTAGCAAAGCTATTTAATAGAATTACTAATGACCAAAATCCCAACACCTTTCAACCCTAAACCCTCAGAGCTCCTATGCTGGCATTATCTTCATTGCCCGCATGGTGCGAGAAGCAGTGAAAGATGTGGAGTGTGGCTCATGATCGGGGGTGGACCTGGCAGCGGTCCAGGGTTTGGGACTTGAGGTATGGATTAGGGTATGGGGTTCAGCACCCTAAGCGGTAAACCCAAAACTCAGGGTTTAGGACTTGAGATGTGGATTGGGAGTTAGGCTTCAGCACAATGAATCCTAAACCCAGGGCTTGGGACTTGAGATTTGGATAAGGGTTTGCCTAACGCCTAAACCCTAAACGTTTGGACCAGCTTCAGGAGTCTATGGCTTAGCGTTATAGGGTTTAGTGGATGCCCTGGGGACGTGCAGGGCATATGGGGCTCGCGGAGAAAAGGGACCCCTGGCGCCATTAACTTTGAATGGCCGGTTATGCGTGTGCAGGGCATCGGGTTTAGGATTTCGAGTGCCACGTGTCAGTCGGCGGGTGCAAGTCTCGGGTCTTCAGGGTCCCAGGATGCATGATCTACATCCACCTAGCTAACAAAACCTAAAACGGGGCCCTTTGTAGAACAGTATCTTTTTTTGAAGGGCTTCTGGCGTGCCAGCCTTTACGGGGGAAGGGTACTGTCAAAGGGTGTGACTGTTGGCTTGGCATGGGGTTCGGGGCCTGATCTTCCGCAAGCTTGGGTGAAGGATGTAAGGTTTAGGGTTCAAGGCTTGGACAGGAGCATTGCGTAGATGAACTGCCAGGCAGAGCATTTACGTTCCCCACCAAAAAAACAAACGCTTCTGATTATGAATCAAAGTATGACCCAATTCTACAGTAACCTAGGAGCCCAAAACAGCAAGCTGACTTACTGGGGAAGTATGATACAAAAGCGGGGCCCCGAGCACACCCAAACCCTACATAAGTGCTCAGCACCCCGCCCCAAACAAGGAACCTCGGATGTTTAGCTGCAGTGCTGAGGTCTGCTTCTGCCTGCAGAATGACAATGTGTTTAGGTGCCTTCTTCTGGGAGGTGTGTAAAGAAGGCATGACCCCTTGGAACACATCGATTGCATAGGAACTACTAACATTGTTCTTGTCTTCGCACGGTACTCACCCTCCGTCCCACTCCAGCAATGGACCTATACTTACTGGTTGTTAGTAACGAATTGAGGAGTGGATCCCCATAAATTCTGGTCTCAGCAGTATAGCAATTTCCGTTTTCTTGTTCATTCCTTCGTTCCTCCTGACAACCAGAACCTCTAAAACCCGAACCCTTACGTACAGAAAACGTGCGGAGGCACCAATCATGCCTGCTGGAGGCTGCCCAAAAAATCTCCAAGAAGAGAGTTTTAGGGACCTTGTAAGATACTAAAACGAAATAATCACAGCAAGGATATCAAGGCTGCGCTGTTGTATAACTTCCTAACAGCCCGGAGAGTAAAACATAAGAATCAGCCAGATTTGCTTCTGAATCACCGAACTAGCCTGCTTCCTATGCTAACAGATACATACACCCCAACGAAAGTAGGTAGAAGAGTGGCCCAAAACCAAGACGACCCAAAACAGAAGGAAGGCGATGATTCTAGAGACTTTTAGGGTCTTTTCTGCATGCGAATCCTTATCCCTAACCCTGAACTTTACCTAAACGGCCTGAACCCGGGACCCCAAACCCGAAATCCAAAACCCTAAACCCCAAACCCTCAATCCTACACCCTAAACCCTAAAACCCAAACCCTTTCTCTTTAACCAGCCGGCCTGAAGGGAAAACATCCGCATGTCTTCTTCTCCTCCGGCGGCGGCACCATGGAAGCAGCAGCTTTCCTCAGTTTAGGGTTTAGTTTAGGGTTTTTGGCCTAGAGTTCCGGTAGGGCGTAAGATTGAGATTTTTGCCCAAGTCAGGGGTACCCTTGGGGCTCCCTATGACAAGGATTATATTTTGGGGTCTACATCCAGGGTTTAGCGTTCGATCTCGGAGGGCCCTAAACCCTAAACCCTAAACCGTTTGGGAGTTTACGGCATCTTGGCCTCGACCTGTTTCTTGGGTTCAAAGCTTGAGCCGCTGATTGGGCTTGCAGGGGTTTGTGGCTTAGGGTTTAGTGTTTAGGGGTTTGTGGCTTAATACTGAAAAGGCAACGCTGTTTGGGTTGGGACTTGTGGATTAGGGATTGTTGGCATTTGCAGTTCATGTTCATGATTTGGACCCTAAACCCTAAACCCTAAACCCTAAACGTAATCCTTTGAAGCGCTTGTCCTTTTGGGCATCTGGCATCTGTAGCGCAACAGGCGTTCTGGTGTTTACAATTAGCCGACTCCAACTTTACCTACATCCCGAACCCAAAGACTGAACCTCGAGCTGAAACTAACTCTTTTCTCAACCCTAACCCTCAACTTAAAACCTCAAATATCAAGCCTCCTCCCACCCTGCACCCCAAAGCATAAACCGCAACCGCAACCCCCCCAAACCCTCAACCCTGAACCCGAAGCCCTAAACCACGAATCCGGAACATGGCCCAGGTTCATACTAAGGTGATCCTGGTATTGCCACAGGTCAGACCTCAGCTTCAAGAAGTTTCTGACTTGAGCTATAGCCTAAAGTCCGAGCATCCTGCTTAATAAGGGTTTAGGGTTTGAGGGTTTTGTTGGGGTTTAGGGGATTTTGAGCTTTAGTCTAAACTGCTGGTATCCCCCAAGTAACCCCTATAATGCTCCCGTATATAATCCCCTATATAACCCCTTTAGAGTGTTCAGACCACAGCTCATTTAAGGTTGAGAGTTGAGGGTTCCGGGGTTGAGGGGTCAAGGATGAAGCTCCAGGAGCTTAAGGTTTGTTCTGGGGTAGGATTTAGGGTTTAGGGATTAGGGTTTAGGGTTCAGTGTTTTGGGTAGGCTAGCGTGTGGGGCTGCCGGATTTAAGTAGCCTAGGGATTAGGGTGTGCTGCAGCGTTTTTTAAGCCTGAAACCATCTGTGTGGCCTGGTTACTCTGAACCAGACCCAAAAACCTCATAAGCTCAGCTGTTGGCCAAAGCCTGGAAAATTGAAACCAATCTTCAAAGCGCTCGCAGGCTACAGAATGGCAGCTGAGACTCTATGCGTGCAGAATGATCCGGCTAGGGTGGTAGTTCCTGACCAAGAAACCCTAAAGCCTGATTCCTAGTTCATGAGCGGACATGCAAGTTCAATTGCCCGTCGTTTTTCATTTAAACAACTTGGTGCTGTTCACAAGTCCCTGCCTCGTGCCAACGCATCCCTGAAATGGCCTGAAAAGGCACCAAACAGCCCAGAAATAAACAGCCCAAAATGGTCTGGAACAAATGTTCTCCGTCAACAAAACTGCGATACAAATGATTTGAGAAATGCCCCAAGCAGCCCAGACATGGTTTTGCTCCAAAATAGTCTGGGAGATGGCTTGGGGAGGACCCAAACAATCCAAAACTGGCTTTTATACAAAGCCCTAGCCCTAGGATGGACTCCGAGAAATGGCTTGGAAGAGGCCCGAAATAGCCCCGAAGTGGTCCGTCTGGCGGAGCCCTAAAAGCCCAAACAGGAAATAGTCTGGGTGAAGTGGTTTGGGAGAGGCCCAATTAGCCAGAAATAGTAGTTTCCCAAAACAATGGAACCCCAATATGGGCCCCAAAATACTATAGTCCTTATTATGGGGACCCCCAAAAAGGGTACCCCTAATTTTGGGAACGCCCCAAATAGTACTATAGGATATCACCTGGTCAGAACTTGGGATTCTCTTCTCCGACTCTGAAGTATTTCAGATCAAGATGCAACTCCTCTTCCAGATTCCTTGGAGGCTGCTGAGCGGTAAATCCCACCAGAAAGGGGGGACTTCATTACATTTGAAGAATAGCGTCTACGGATATGGGCTACCTTTGATCTCTAAGACCTCAGACCCCACACCCAAACCTAAATCTACACCTTCTCGGCTTCTCCATATTAGGTGTTTCACGGCTGAGGGCTTAGGTCGTAACCAAGCCCCGTCGACGTCAAGGATTAGGGTTTAGGGTTGAATCGTAAGGAAAGGACTATATCTAATATACTGCTATTCAGAAGTTATGGTACTTTGCTCTAAGTTCCTTGTAACAGCAAGCCAGAGGATTTTTCGGGCTTATGTTTGGGGCTAGATCCCTGGTCTTGTTGTTTTGGGTGGGAGGTCTTGAAGATGACAAAAGGGCTTCATCTTCAGAGGGATCTGTAGGACACAATTGCTGGTTATTTCAAGGTTTAATGTTTAGGTTTTAGGGCGTAGGGCCCTTCTAGCCAGATGCTGCAGCAAACAAAATACATAATAGTGTCCCCCAGTTAAGATACTTTCTAGCATCCTGGCAGGAGTACGATTCCTCTAAAATATATAAGAACCCTGGTAGGAACCCAAATCCTGGAATGCTAAGACTCTGAGAAATTCTCCCTTTTAGCCGCTATACTGGGTTGGTGTTCCGAAACTAAAAAATGAGTTTCAGGTAATTACCATATGGCCCTATCATTTTATCGTATGACCCTTATTCCTGAGTCTTAATTCAAGTTCCGTGACAGCAGCCCAGCAGAATCATAGGAGACAGTCATCTCTTGCTGCGAGGCATGAACTAAAGGCGCAATACCTAAACCCTAAACCCTAAAGCATACCTCAATCTTCTTCACAGCCAGACCCAACATGAAAAATAGCTTGAGGCTTAGGGCCCCCTAATCCTGTTACGTCTTGTGACCTGAGCTCTAACCCACAGACTACGTCAGTCCTCATTGTAGCAGCTCCCACAAGCAAATTCATTAAGCAAGTTGGAAAGCCGCTCCAGCCCAATTTCAACAGAGTGATTGGCCTGTAAACTGTGGTTTTTAGACATCAGCTTCCAACCGCTGCTTCTACCCCTGGTGAGAGAAATCCGTTAAACAAATACCCAGACCCTGAACCTATACGCTAAACCCCAAGTTCTAAACCCTATATCCTCAAGTGAAGATCCTATTCTTTGAGCCCTAAATCCTAGAACACAACCCTAAACCCTAAACCCCACACCTTCTAGCCCCCAAAAAGGGCAACCTTTTCTGCGAGGTGCAGCGCCTCCACGTAGCTGCTGGCATGGCGATTTGCCTACACTCTAGGGGTTTAGGATTTATAGGCTTTGGGGTTTAGGGTTTATAGGGTTTAGGGTTTATAGGGTTTGTAGGGTTTGTAGGGTTTAGGGTTTAGGGACTTAGGGATAATGGGGACCCTTGTAGCTTATTGGGGACAATATGGGTAATACCTTGTTATTAAGGGGGTATATAAGGCCTATATAAGGGTCATGTAAAGTAATGGGAAGGGTTTTGAGAGCTTTAGGGTTTTGGGTTTTGGGTTTGAAGCTAGGGGCTCTGGGTGCAGGGTTTAACTTATGCTTAAGGAATTTCGGTTTAGGGTTATATGAGGGTTTGGGGTTTGGAGTGCTTGCGGGTTTTAGGCTTAAGGCTTCGGGCATAGGGCTTAGAGCTGAAGATTTATGGGCTTAGGGCCGAGGATTTATGTTACAAGTCAGGGCTGGGAGTTCAAGGCTTTGCGAAAGGGCTGGAGGGTCAGGGGTTAGGGTGCAGGAATCGCGCATTCCACTTCAAAGGTTGGGTGTCTATCATCTTTGGGAATGTCAAACCTCAAGCCCTAAACCCTCAACAGTCCAAACTAACATGAGGGCCTATCAAGGCTTTCAGGTTATTTTTCTGGAGTGCGATGCATTTACAGGAGCTGCGGACATCGTTGGTAGAACTCAAGGCAACAGAGGAGTGCATCACAACAGGGCCTTGGGACTCTAGGATACATTGGGGTTCCCTACTCAGGATTCTGTAATGGTAGTCATAAGGGACCCCCGCAAGGCTTGACGCGAAGCAACGATTTGCGTCCAATGCGACATGACATCTCGTTGGGAAGTTTAACGCTTGGCTAAGAAGACGGGAAGACTGAAGTGAGTGGTTCATCAAGCTTTGCCATGATGTTGGAACCATGGGCCTCTATCATGACGCATGCAGGAACGTTGGACAAAACAGTGAAGGAAGCGCATGAAATTCCTGATATGCGTTCCTCCAGTAAGTGGATAGAAAGAGGTCTCATAAACAAACACTGCATGAATTTCACGAGTTCGGATCACAAAAAGTCAACTCCGGGAAACAAACTTAGGTGCCTAAACCCTAAACCCTAAAACGCGTGAGAGCCCTCCATGAAGCCCACAGCCAGGAATTTCTGAAGAAACCAATGCAGGATCCTACTGCGAATCGTGAACTCCCTCAACCTGTCCAGCTTACCGGAATGTAACGCATCCTGTAACCAAGGGTTATATTGGGGTTATATAGGGGTTTAGGGTTTAGGGTTTAGGCAAGCCTTCAAGCTCCCCCCCGCCAACAAAGGACTCTGTGTTTTGTATGCTTGGGCAACCAAAGTCTCCCTATGCTTTCCTATGAAGATCATGGGTCCCCTGCTAACCCTCCCCTCTACTACCCACTCCTAAGTTCACCCTTACCCAACCTTAACAAGCCCTGACCCGTGTACAGATTGCTTCAGAAAAGGCCTGTAGCTGTAGCTCAACCACCTCCCAAAGAGTATGAGGGGTTTCAGCTCGGGTTTGGGGAGGTTTTAAAAGCAAGGCTTGTTAAACCCTAAACCCTAAACCCTAAAACCCTAAAACCCTAAACCCTAAACCGCGGTGGGGTCTCTAGGGGTGACTGTCAGGGAGCGTGCCGAGGCATGTTGAGGAACTCCTCTCGCGGGGACCCGGTTTAGGGTTTAGGGTTTAGGGTTTTGTGCTTTTGAATTGAGGGTTCTTTTGATCAGTAGCGCCTGTGACGACAGACTAGATCCTGCATTGCCCAATAACAGGAAGCAGCCATACTTCCTGGTCTATCTCTATGGGATCCAGAACGTCATTCTTAGGTTGTTGCGCGAATCCTTGTGGATGGAGAAAGCCGGTCACCAGCTTGCATATTGAATATCTTGGGAGTCCCAGTATATTGGGATCTTGGTTTGTGCAAGATTTCCTCTATCCCTCGTAGGAAAATGAATGTTGAAAGAGCAGCACAAGTTACACAAGTTAACTATATGCCTATTTACAGCTCCCCTCTCAGCCCTGCTACCTCAACATGTCCGACCTGAGGTTAGATACGCTTGGCACCAACTGGAAACAAATCTATGATAACTAATGACAATCCATGTTGTGGACGAGCTCCCAAACTGTTGCCTCTACAATGTACTACAACTTGCGTTGTCCATAGGGCAGGTGGTCAAGAAAAGGGAGCCCTTTATACTACAGTACTGAGCTTGTATATGGCACCCTGCGCTTTGTGGCAAGCACTGCGTCAGGGACGTCATTTCGACAACTACCCCTATTTGGTCCGGGCATCTCTTTAAAAAAGAAGGCAGAAGGGTTCATCTATGATGCGCCCTGCACAACGATATAACATAATTAAAGCTCAATGTCAACATCAGGACTACACCGCACAAACTCCTCTTTTCACAAGAACCCCGCCTACACCCGAAACCAATGTCAGAAAGTCCAACTGCATGTAGCCTCAACCCACTTACCTTCGGTCAGCCGGGAATGAAGGAATGGAAAAGAGAATGGAAGCTACTATAACAGGGTCCAAACCCTACACCCTAGACCCTAAACCCATAATGGGTTTCCATAAGGATCCGTTCGTTCATGCCTAGCTAACCAGAGGTGAAGCCACGGCCTTCCCAACACACTTGCAAAACTCGTCCGCGTGGATGGTCACCAATTTGCTGAAGCCCTCAGAAATCAAATCCTGAGGCAGTGCAGGAGCTTTGCATCAAAGACTTCTGGTTCGATCGTGTCCACCCTCCACACGGGAACTATAGTAATCACGATGGGTTATAACCTGGAGTGCCGTTCAGAAGCTTGAGGCAATTTTTTGAGGGGCACCGTTGTCGATGCGGGCCTTCAATGCTGAACAACTGTACGCATCAGCCAAAGTGCAAATTCAGCAAATCCTGAGACATGATCCCACCAAGTGCGTATAATCCCGCCTATACTCATATCTCATGATCTCCTGCAACCAAATCTCACAATCACACATACAGCCTGGAATCCCAAACCGTGCATGCGGAAGCTCCAAGGGTCCTCTGACACTGAATGCTGCAACTCTTCCAAGTCAAAACATGGATGTTTCTCGATAATATCCCCTGCATAAGCCCTAGCTGGACTCCGAGATTCTCTTCGCAGTATCCACACGTATAAACAGTTCCTGACTCCCGCCTCATCTTGGAAGCACCCCACAAATCTTTAGGCCGGGGGTCCCCCATGTGAATCCATGGACACCAAAGGCACATCTCGGAGATCCACTTTCCATCCTGCAGATTGCACTTCTGGGTTGCTGTTAAGGAACTTCATTTAAGCTACTATATTGGGGAAACCCTATTTTTTACTGTATATACCCATTATGGTAACCCTAAACCCTAAACCCTGATCCCTAATCCCTAAACCCATTATGGTAACTTAATTCAAGTTCCTTAACCAACTTTGGGATGCCGGAGCTAGAGCTTCCCTAGTCTTAGAGCATAGTGCTGACTGGTTACGATTGTTGGGGTTTGGGTTTTTGGGGGGTGTTTTGTAACCCTAAATCCTAAACCCTAAACCTAAATCCTAAACCCTAAACCCTAAACCCTAAATCCAAAACCCTAAACCCTAAACCCTAGAGGGGGTGCTTGGGTTTCCCCCTTGCGCTTGTAACCTGGACGCTATATGGGAGTGTCAGGGTCAGTGCTTTGGACCTGAGGTCTGGGTCCCCAGGCCCGTGGCTTTGGGTGCATTGTGGCTTTGGGAATAGGGTTTGGGTTTAGGTTTAGGGTTGGGGGGTTTAGGGTTTAGGGTTTAGTGGATAAAGGAACAAGTCCTTTTCGTCAACAGGAAACCCAATCATCGCAAGGTTCCCTAAACCCTGAACCCCAAGAAGAACCTCCTCATGTTTGTATAGATCAGCCAGACAGGGGATGGGCAATATGACTTCTGAAGCAGGCCTTGGATAACATCAAGCCCTGCAAGAATACCCAATCGTCCACTCGTCCATTGCCCTAAATCCTAAACCCTAGACCCCGACACCCTAAACCCTAACTCCTAAAGCCCTAAATCCTAAACCTCGACACCCTAAGCCCTAAACCCCAAATCCTAAGCCCTAAATACTAAACCCCGAACCCTAAGCCCTAAATCCTAAACCTCAAACCCTAAACCCTAAACCCTAAACCGCATGGGAGGGCCGGCTGGGAGGCGGGGCTTATCGCCACTTCCAATCGTCCATCTTCACCACGATGCGTTGATATCCGCTGCCAGGAATCAAACCGTGTAACTTTTCGGTACTGGAAAAATCGTGTTTAGGGTTTAGGGACTGCCCCCACCGGGTAACAGTCTATAACATGCCAGATATGAATATTGTCCAAGTTGTACCTGGTGGGGGGGCAGTACCCAATGTAATTCAGTCGTCCACGTCTGCCGCATCAGTATTTTCGAAAACAAAAGGTCCTCCATATGATCTGCACCCGAAAATACTAGCTAGCCCTTCTTGCCCTTCAGGATCCCCCGGCAACAAAAGTGGCTAAACCCTAAACCCAGGAACCATAAACCCTAAACACCTTGTCGGGGTAGCATTCTTTGGGTTTGAACTTAATCAGATATTGTTTAAGCCATCAGCAAGAGGGAGAGACGATCTTACCCTCTACTCGGGGCTATAGAACCCCCGATGAAATACGACATGACCCCTACATAGTCGAAGGTTCGATTCATTTTCCTCTTGGTTTTCCTTTCAACTACAATGGGACTATTTAGAAGATACCTAAACCACGGAATAGTAGGGAATCACTGTAAGCTAGTAAAATGAATGATTAATTGAGCCGACTACAACACACTCAGAACAAAACTTACAAGCAAGTCCTCAACCCGACAGGAGAAACCCCAAAGGCACCATAATTTCAACAGCTACCCTTACACATTTTTAGGGCGGTCAGGGTCCCCATCCGTACTGAGAAAGGGCCCTACATCCTGAACCCGAAACTCTAAACCCCAAACCCTCAAACCCGTAACCCTAAACCCTAAACCCAAAACCTTTAACCCTAAGCCCGAAACCCTAAACCCTAAGTATTGGGAAACCTGTTTTGGGGATGAGGCCACTTCACGGCTTGCTTCCCAATCCTAAACTTACTTTGGGTTAGTAGGGAAGAAGGGAAGATATCATGTGGGGATTATACAGGATTGCTTTTATTCCCGTTTTCCCGACTGACACCGGTAAACAAATCCTAGCACCTAAGCCCTGAATCCTTCAACCCGAACCCTCCGAACCGACCAACCCATCTCTCCATCACGGCGGCTGGAACTATTATATGGTGGGTTTCTCAAATTAGGGGCACTTTGTTAGGGTGTCCCCATAATACAGATGAAGATACCCGGAAGTCTATATTAGGATGCCCTTCTTTTGGGCAACTAGCGTATGTTGCAGCAACGACAAAGCTTGCCACATTTACCGGCCCTACATATGAGTAGTGTTTTTTTGGTGGTTAAACCCAGTAAGATAATATTCTTCATATAAAAAACTATACCCCAAAAGGAGGATAGAATCTTACTCTATAATGGGTACCATAATATCCCAAATAAAGATACTACTCATATGAGCTATAGTCTAAACTCCTAGTATCCCCCTTAATAACCCCTATAGTAGTCCCCTATATAGCCCCCTATATGACCCCATTTAAGGAGTTTAGGCTATAGCTCATATGTATTCCCATGAGCATCCATGCGGCTTCGGTATTCTGTCTATACCCCAAACCCTGACAGTATGCCTAAGCTCTCATACCCTTAACTTACCCTAAATCCTTGTAACCCCTAAACCCTAAACAGACTTGAAGCTTCAAATCTTTGCAGGCCTGGACTGGAAAGACTTGATCCGTCTGAAGGTATCGAAGGGCCCCTGGCTGGCGTCAAGTAATCAGTTCCCTAGGCCCGCAGCATTTAGGGTTGAGCAGTTGGGGCTGGGGGCGTGGGGCTTGGGTGTAATCCCCCAGACCTACGGTACAATCTATATTTCTTTAAGAAATCCTTGGGGTTATACTATAAAAATACAAATGAACCCTTTCTAAGAAGACTACAGTAAGTTTTTGGGTGTGTTTAGGACTTGTAATTAGCCTTTACTAGTAAAATAGGATAACTGGGTTGAAGCCTGACATAGTGCGCGGATTTAGAAATCGCATTTACATGACCATCGATTTGAAAATCTGCCCAGCGGCCCAAGCCCCTCGAAGGACATCCACACACCCTTCTAAGCCCAAAGCCCTAAACCCGAGCTCATGCAGCAGTCACTCAGCCCAAAACCACGAACCATAAGATCTGCCCGCCTTCTCTAGGCCAAAACAGAATCTCTGCTTCGCCACCATTCGCAAAGATCAGGTCATCCTAAGCCGGTGCTTACCCAGAACCTCCAATGTAGGGCCTTTTTGGGTAGTATGTTATAATCCCTTCCTAACAACCATAACAAACCCCAAAAGGAACCACATGGGAGCCGTTGGGTAGGCATTGTTGCTGTGCGGGCGTAAGGCAAGCGGTCTCGTTATAGGACTCATCTGCAATTGCCTCTACATATCCACAGTATCTGGCTATTGGAATGTGACTTGAGGTTTCGGATGTCCCGAAACCCTAAACCCTAAGCCTATAGGGTTCAGGGTTTGAGTTGAAGATCGAAGGTCTCAGGGTTTAGGGACTTAAGGTCTTGTGGCTGGGGCTAAGATTGAATAGAGCACACCTGTGGGATGCCGTACTGCTAGATTTGCAATAGGGTTTACTCCGCGCTATCTAGGTTTAGGGCTTAGGATTAGGGGTTGAGTGTTAAGGATTTAAGGTTAGGGTTTAGAGTTTAAGGGTAGGGGAGTACATCCAACACCGTTGTGTGCGGCGTAACCCAAACCTTTAATCAAAACTCTGCAAGCGTGTGAATGTCTCTTGCCTTGTGTTTCCCCATAGGCTCCCACCAGACCCGGCTTACCCACCACAGCTTCTGACATTCCATATGAGGAAGGGCTCATAAAGTATGCTCTTCTATGGGAAGTCCACGCTGCATACACAATTCACACATGTTCCTTATAAGGAAGGCAGTACACACAAGTTTCCAAGTCAGATTGAATTTGGAGGCCTAGAAGCTCGTTGGACACTGTGTATGGAAGCCTTTCGAAC
Source organism: Symbiodinium pilosum (assembly GCA_905231905.1). Taxonomy (NCBI): domain Eukaryota; class Dinophyceae; order Suessiales; family Symbiodiniaceae; genus Symbiodinium; species Symbiodinium pilosum. The sequence continues at coordinate 20,372 of CAJNIZ010043340.1, forward strand.
TTATTCCTATAGAATCCCGAGTAGGAGCGTGCTAGATGGTAAGTGGGTTACTGCTCCAAAGTTGCTCTCAATTCTATGGAGCTTTCCCCCCAAAAAAGGGCAGCCCCTGTAGTGGTCCATATAACCAAGTTAATAACATGTTGGTGTCGAAGCTGGGGTCCCACCTGGGACCTGATAATGGAAACTACCATGTTGGTTTTAAAGCCCGTCCTCCGCACAGTCCATCACTGAGATGGCATGCGTCGCAATCTTGTGGACCACCTCTCACTGTTGGCTCAGGGCCGTTCAGGGGCTCCAGTCTCAGTCTCGGCATTTTAGCTTCAAGGCATTGGGAATCGAGATGCATTTCGGCTTTAGACATTGGGCTTGGACATTTTGTACGTATAGGAGCTGCTAGGGTATGAAGGTGGCGTCCTTTGCAAGTCTGAAGGCGCATAAAACTGCCGGAGAGTGAAGCATCTTGCGTTCAAGGGCGCCGTCCCTACCAAGATATAGACCTCGCGGAAGGCAGCTGTGATGGCCGATTCTTGACCTCATGCACCTGAAGGTGGAGTGAACTTTGATCTTTCTCGGTTGCTTACTTTTGCTTACTGGAGGGTCTAGGCCTTTGGTTCTAGAGTTTGAAGCTATAGGTGTGAGGGTTTAAAGGGTTACTGAGGCCCATGTGCCACGCTGGCAATACGCAACTGAGACATAAGCATGCCTCTCCTGTGTACACCACCCAGGCACCAGACAAATGAAAACCCAGTAGGGACTCTACACCCTTCAACCCTAAAACGCCATACTCTAACCCCTAAATCCCTAGACTGGACAAAACCCTGCATGACCTTAGACCGAAGGGGTCCATGTAGCTGTATAGTATATACTTCGGCCCAGATGTAGTTATATGGGAACCTCCTTTAACCCCAAGTATACACTACATGCCTTCAGAGACCCGTTGGGAAGATTACTATATGATCTATAATCTAAACTCATAGTATCCCCTCTTAATAGGCCCTATGGTAGTCCCCCATATAATCCCCTATGTAACCCTCTCCTTTAAGGAGCTCAGACTATGGCTCACATTTTATCAGAATTCTACAGGTGGAGTGGTGAGCAGGCTTCAGGCTGGGGAAAAGTCTGGCACCCTGAACCCTAAATCCTACACCCTAAACCCAGAACCCTAAATCCTACACCCAGCAAGAAGGCTTCAATCCGAGCATAAACCCTAAAACCCAAATTAGACGCAGAACCTACATTCCTGTATAGTTACTTTGGGAATATAGTCCCCCTTAAGGTTTAGGGTTTAGGGTTTAAGGTTTAGGGTTTAGAGGGTTTTGGCCCTTAAGTAGATAGAATATGGGGTATATGGGGAGCTTATTATAATATTCCCAAAGCCATATTCCATCTACTTAAGGGGGACCATGTATCTTGGGCTTAGGTAATTTAAGTGGGCCAGGGCTAAACCCTAAACCCAAACCGCGGGATAACTCCTGCCTGCTCGTGTTGTGCGCTAACACTCTTCGCCATGATCTCCTCGTGGGCTGATGGGTGTAGCAGTGTAGTATAACCCCCTTTCTAAACCACATAATAGTCCCCTGTGTAATCCACTGTATAGCCCCTTTTGAGGAGTTGGACTATACCTCATATCCAAAGCAGAAGTTCCATCCACCGACGCACTGTACAGTGCCAAGCAGGGCATCTCCAACGCAAGGAGGAGCATGAAGGCAACGCATGCATGCCTATAACCATTGTGGTCAAGTCCCGTGAGCATTTCAAGCTTAAATGGGTTAGAATATCGACAAACATTCCCTTGTTGAGCCCTTTTTAGACATGGAACCTTTGAGCACTGGAGCATGGTCATCGCCCTCATGAGGGCAGTGATGGTTGTCACGGCTGTAGCGTTTCTTAGATGACCCCGCTATGATGATCTATATACTGTCTTTGCCTGGTATTCAACCTGAATAAGCCGCAGCGTTTAAGCAACTAAACCTCAAACCCAGAACCTCTAAACCCGACTCAAGATCAACCTCACGCCGTCATCCTAAAATCCCTCATCTCCCCCTGAAAAGCTTCCAAAAGAGCTTTGGGATACTACCCCCACATTACCCCCGTATATAAGCCTGTACAAACAACCCCTGTATTACCCCTGTACAAGGGTTTGGGGATACGAGCTGAGCTCAGGCATGTCCTTGAGGAAGGAGATCTTTCCCATGCATCTCCTAGCATTTTGTCGGCGGTGCTTCTCACATGACATAAGCCCTCGCAAGTAGACATAAACTGGGACATGTGGGGATTTTTTTGGTTTTGGAGAATTATCTTCGTTCGACTGAAGCGTGACTATAGGCCCCAAGAAGAAAGGCGGCTTTAGTCAGCAGGACAAACTCGATCAGTAGTGGCACCATGCGTGACCTTAGCCTACAAGAATACCATGAGCCCTAAAGTAGAAGGTTCCTGGGGCGATGCAGGGCTGCGTGTTTTTATCAACTTTATGAAAGACATGGGGTCTTCTGGCCGAGACAAGCAGGCCAGGCACCAACACCAACGACAAAACAAACAGGCGAATGGAGTGGCCACGTAAGGTGATATTCTTATATATATATATATGGTAGTTCCCAAAATAAGGGGACCCCAATGTATACCCAAATATACTATCGTCCTTAGTTTAGGGGGCCCCAAAAAGGTACCCTAATTTAGGGACACTCCCGTATATATCTCTAGAAATCTATGGCCAAAAGCAGAACACAATTTGACCCTATGTGGCGGCCACATTGCCCCTACTTTGAATATCATTCACTGGGGGGGGGGGCTGGTTGAGTATCTGCTCAAGAGGGTGCCTGTTCCCTGGATGTGCAGGAACCCATATAGGCACCATGACCTATCCTTACTTAGGTCCTACTTGGGAATTTGGAGGCAGAACAGCCCATTCGGCTTGTGCCAAAGAATCATGTGCGCTGAATGAGGTTTGCTTTCAAATTGGGGTCCCTCTTGGGAAGCCCCACTTGTAGCAAGTGTAATTAATACTTTGGGAGCATAGACTGGGTGGCTGCTGAGGACCTTACTTCAGGTTACCCTAGTATGGGTGTAGATCAAATAATGGAATTCCCTATCTTAACTCAAGTTCCTTAACATAAGCCCGGTAGAAGGGGAACCCGCATTCCAACTGCGCCAAATGCTGCCCTGGAACTCATGGCGCGCAAACTGAAGCTCTGCATGCCTTAGCTCTCAGAGACTTTGCGCCGCTGTTTTAATGGTTTAGGGTTTCGGGTTGAGGGTGTAGGGCTCAAGGTTTAGGGTTTTGAAGGGACTTGCATTAAGTTACCATGATAAGGATACATGCAAACTTAGGATTTTGCATTAAGGTATCACAATAAGGATACTTCCTATATACTTTAGGAACTTGCATTAGGCTATCAGAACAAAGATACAGGAAACATTTGGGCTTGCTTGTCATCGTAATTGAGAACTTCAGTTGCCATCATATGGACATACGCTAAACTCCTAGTATCCCCCTTAATAAGCCCCCAGAGCAGCTTAGCCTCAGTTCTCTCACGACGACACAGCAATTCAGTACAACATTTCAGCTAGGGGTTCAGCTTTCAATGGCTCTAGGTACCTAACAAATGGTTTCCCAAAACTAGGGTCCCTTTTCAGGGGTACTTATAACAAGAGTTGTTGTATGTTGGGGTCTATATTGCGGCCCCGATTTTGGGAAACTACCCACCGTACTTAAGCCCCAAAGTGCCTCCTCTCAAACCCTGCAGATGGAGGCAATATGTTGGCCCATGCTTTTGCGACTTAACAAAGCATCAGATATGGGGGGTTCCCAACGTTAGTTAGAAATACCTTTTGGGAGAGCTATAATAAGGATTCAGTATATTGGGGTCTATATTGGGGCCCTTTTTGGGGAAACTACCATGTGTGAGCCATGCAGTAAGGCCTACCAACAGGCGGTAAAACTACAGCGGAAACAACAGACATTCAGAGAAAGAACGCCCATTGACATGAAATAGGACTGGATAGCTTCATCGCGTTTGTAGCACTGTGCTTATTTCTTGTGGTATTCCTATGACTGTTACTCATACTACATAGTAGAGGCCTTCAAATTCTGGGCCGGCCCAGGGAAACCTTGAGGCTTGGTTGCAAGAAGAGCTAGACCCGAAGGTCCAAGTATTTAGGCATTACGTATCTTGTGGACCCAGGGCTTCCTAAAAAGGTACTGTTTAGGGTTTTTAGGGTGTAGTTTAGGATTTAGGGTTCAGGGTTGACTTCTGGTGCTTAGAGGCTTAGAGGGCCTGTTCTGTTTAGGGCCCCTCGCCATCTGACTGAGTGCGTAAATAGCTAAAACCCTGTGAAAACCATCAAGACAAGCCCCGAGAGACCTTGCCCCAAACAAACATGAAATCATAGATAAGCGCCGTTGAAAGGGACCTTTCCAGGGAAGTCCAGGAGAGTTGCTGCTGCATGGCTATGTTGACTGGGGTAGAAGCCCTTTCAAAGGGACAGTAGTTTGTTTGTGGGGACAGAGCTTGATCCCTAGTAAGCTTGCGTGCTCCGTGGAAAGCTTGCCATGCTTGCCCATAACGTGTGGCGGTACAATTCTTGAACCTTCCATCTCAACTAGCCTCTGGACGTAATCCTCGGCACCCAACTCTGAATCCCAAACTCCCAACCAAAGACCCTTCGAGTCATAACCTCTGAGGTCCAAGCCCTTCTCCCTGAGCCAGAAGTTCGAATCCCTGAACTCACCCCAAGTCTAAAACTGAAAGCCCAGTTACAGGGACCTGGGTAGCAGTTCCAGAATAGGAGGCTGGCTATGGGCCTGAGACGTCTGAAGGTGGTAGGTGTACCTGGGACGGGATTGCGGGTTGAGTATAAAGTTTAGGATGAAAGAAGGAAAGGCAGCGCGGGGGCTTGAAGTTGAGAACGTGATCTGTGATGTCTCAGTTTTGGTGTTCAAGGTGTGGCTTTCCGTTTTGCGGTTCAATTACCCTGCTCGGGAATCAGGGTTTGGGGCTTATGCTCCTCGCTGCCTAAGAAATGGAAACAGTAAGGCCGTAGATGCTCCTTGGGTACTCGTACCCCCGTACATCGTACACCCTCAGCCCTAAACCTTCTTTCCTTTCAAGCATATGAGCTATAGTCTAAACTCCTAGTATCCCCCTTAATAAGCCCTATAGTAGTCCCCTATATAATCCCCTATATAACCGCCCTTTAAGGAGTTTAGGCCCTAAACCCTAAACCCTAAATAGTAGTTTCCATTTTCTTTTCCATTATCCCAATATATCCCCTATATAACCCCCTATATAACCCCCCCTTTAAGGAGTTTAGACTATGGCTCATATGGCTCTGTCATGGTTTACGCTTTGAGGGTGCAAGCCCCATGATGCGCGGAGGCGTTTCAGGACAGGCTGTGGTGATTTCCCTAAATTACTGTTCCCAAAATGGGGGAAAATTATATAGGGCCCCGTATTATAATGGGACCCCAAATCTAGGACCACGTACTATAGGCAATTTAGACCAATACCCATGTGTGACATCAGGGTTTGGTGGGTGGGAACTACAGGGGTCCATGGCTTAGGAGTTTGGGGTCGATTAGTTTTCAAGATTTAGGGTTTGGGCTTGGTAGAAATAGACCCAAAGAGCGCGGTGGCTCCTTGCCCAAAACGCTGCTATCTTGCCTTCGACAGGCACGGCCGAATTCAGAAGCCCCATTTTTGTGAGTTTGACGCCGTTTTGGGGCAAATCCAAGTCCGCCCCGGATACACAAAAAAACAAAACAGACCCCGTGGCTTATTGGTTCTTGGACCAGGATTGTCAAGGATTGCTGGGGTGTGCAGCAAAAAGCTAAGAGTTTGGGGCCTGCAGGTTTACTGTTTGCTGAGGAAGAAGATGATTCCTGACTTCTAACACCGCTGTACCCCGCCCTCTCCCCACACCCCCTGCGTCAATCGTATCTTCCAAATCATGCCACCGAGTACTGTGTGTTTTCTTCTCTTTTTTTTCCGGTCGCGAGGCGCGAGGATGTTCGAGGAGTGATGATTGGATGGGACCGTGTTATTGTCAGTGCAGGGATTCATCAGTGTCCATCGTTTGGGCAGAAAGACGTGTAGGGCATTCCGCAGCAACAGCTGACTGCGCGCTCTTCACAAATGTCTACCTGTGCTTTCTTGACACTGTGAGGGAGAACATCAACAATGCTGAAGGAGCAGTGGGGCAAACTATCCTTTTCATCACCTACGTGAGGAGCAGTCGGGCAAACTATCCTTTTCATCACCTACGTTTGACGGAATAAAGTTTAGGAGCTTGAACTTTGTTTCGAGTCGAGGGTTAACGCAATTGTCCAACCTGCGCAGGGATTGGACTACAAGATTCAGGAAGTTTCAGGGTCCTGAGAATTCATCCGCCACAAGGGTTTAGGATTTAGGCTTCAACGCTTTTGGGGGTTTAGGGCTAATACCCCAGATTCTCCACGCGAAGGATCTCAAACCTGGGGTCCACCAAACACAAAAACAGTCATCCCTAGTGTAGGGATTCCAAGCAGGGAGCCCTTAGCCCGTAGCCCTAAACCCACAATTGAATAGGGCTGTGAGGTCTCTTATCTCTTCCCTTTAGAATCGGAATGTAGTCCCTGCATAGTAGAACCAGGATCCTGGTATTCCCATCTACGAACATCAGACCGATTCAAAGGGACCAACTGTGACCGAAAACGCATGTAGAATCATCGCCTGCTGGGCTCTTTTTGTTGGGGGGTTTTGCCTGAACCCTAAACCCTAAACCCTAAACCCTAGCCATCTTTCTTACTTCTGGGCCTCCAGCTTCTGAGACAGAAGCCAAGTGGCTGTAAGTAGCGGGTGATGCGGGCGCTGAGCCTCCAGTTGAGAGGCGACGGCTGTGGGGCTTACGAGATGGAATCTCTTTCTTCTTCGTCAGCTGTTCAGGGCTCTAGAGTAAGCAGGCCCCTTGTGTAGATAACTTGAAACTGTTTCTGGTGGTAACAGAAACAGGCGTTCAATGTCTTCTGACATGGCAGCGCTTCAAAACCGCGAGTTTATCAAAGTATCCTCTGAAATTCAGACTCCCAAGCGAAATCCGTACAGTCCCCTTTAACTCCCCTCTGGGGCTACTCTTCCTGCGACATTCCCAAGACAAAATGACCGGTTCGTGCCTTTCAAGCATACATTGTGCTGCATGCGAACTGCATGGGGTTCAAAAATATGCTGGTTTTCAACGCAGTGAATGAAATTGAAAAGGCTGCCTGAAAATGGAGGCTGATTCTGCATATTATGTTGCTGTTCAAAACCAACGAACCTGCGCAGATATACCAAACCCTTCGTCTTGATGTTCCCGCCTTTGACATCTGTCTTCTTCTACACCCTACACTGCGGCCTAGATACTCAGCCTTTTCGGGGGCACAACTTTCTTCGGAGCTAGGATACTAGAAATGAAAAGTGAACTATCTTACAAGACGCAGGGTTTCTATCTTTAAACCCCCAAACCAGATGAGCATCCTTAAAAGCGGGTCACCCAAAACCCCTAAGGCTGTAAATCAAAGAAACGAATGTTGGAACCCCTAATCTCTCCTACAGAGGCCCAAAATCCGAGATCCTAAACCTCGAGCTCTGAATATGATTAGGGATCAATGTGTTTAGGCTTTATGTTCATGGTGAATCTTTGAAGCTGCTTGCTGATGGACTCAATCTACCACTCTTGTTAGCAGACATTGGTAAACCCTGGAAACTCAAGCCCCCAAACCTGCAAAACCCTTAAACCCCACCCGTTGATAGGAACTCCTACAAAAGGACCCTAAACCCTAAACCCTAAAAACCCTGAACCCCTAAACCCCTAAACCCTAAACCCACTCTACGTCAGCTGTAGATAGGAAGTCTGAAGCCCAAGTCGCCCTGTGGGGATGTAGTTTTGGCGCAGGAAGCGTCGGAGCATGCCCAGTTGTTGCATCTCCACCATCCTCTCAAAGGTTGCTATGAGGGCATGGAGGAATGGATTCAGAAAGTTTAGGGTCTTAGGGTTTGGGCATTTTAGTGTTTAGGGTTTTATCGGTTTAGGGCGTATGGCTTAGGGATTCTTATATAACAGTCCCTGGAGAATCCCTCCCGAAATTTGCTAGTAGCCTCCACTTTGTCTTTCATGTCTTCATTCCCTGCTGCCAACCCGTAGGTCCTGCAGCAAAGGTTATGTTGGGACATAGCTGCTCTACACGATTTAAGATTTGACACGTAGGGTTTTGCTCAAAGTTTGAGAAAGGCTGGGTGCTAGTCTACAATGAAGACAAGAGGGTTGGAACATGTACATGTAGTAAATGGCACGTGTCGCTGTTCCTCTTTGGCAGGTCTTCAGGGTAGAGGCATACGGATGTCTCTATTTGCTCCCCTTCTGCAGGAAAGGTGCAGGGTCCTGGGAAATCAATGAGCTTTAGGGCTTAAAGCCTATGATTTGGGGGAATCTGAGACCCTAAATCCTAAACCCGTAACCCTTGATGGCTACGCGTTGAATTAGACAAGCGGGCTTAATGCAGAGTTGTCCCAAGCAATCCCAAATATCTCAAAACCGTAAACCTACACAGCATCCATGCATAAGCTTAACCCTGCACCACATGAGGCTTCAAGCGAGAAGCCAAGGACTTGAGGGGAGCCCCTTGAACTAAGTGTTTGTTCTTGCGCTTCTTGGGTGTCTTTGTCCGTGTGCTTTGCATTTGGGGATATGCTTTCCATTTATTCTGTATGCCTCCCTAATTCAGGGCTTCGTACTATCATCTCTGACTCTGAGCGGGACTGAACTCTGACACCGCAACCCAGCACCTGAGAGCTGTAATCCATGTCCCTTTAAGGGGATATATAGGATTATATTAGGGGTTATATAGGGGTTCTATTGGGATAATGGAAAAGAAAATGGAAACCACTATTTAGGGTTTAGGGTGTAGACCCCTGATTACTAAACCCCCTCCCCTTCATAGGGGTTATAATAAGGACCGTAATATTAAGGCCCTTAAAAGGAGGGGGTTTACTAATGATGGGTCTACATTAACCCAAACTTTAGCTAGGCTAAGTCCTAGATCAGGAACCACCCTGAGCTACAAGGACCTCAGGAAACCTGCAGCCGAAATCACATAACCTCAAACTCCTAAGGGTTTAGGGTTTAGGGGTTTAGGGTTTAGGGTTTCAAGGTTTAGGGTTTATAGGGTTTAGGGGTTTTGGGATTAGGGTTCCTCTAAATCCTAAACGCTAAGCCCTACATTCTCAATCCTGTGCAGGAACAGCAGAAGGGTCGCCTCCTACCATGCACCGCAGACACCAGGGACGTCATCGAGCTGATCACTGTACTGAAAATGAGGAGGGAAACGAACCTTACACAGTTCAGGATCTGTCTCCCGGTTTAGGGTTTAGGGTTCCCTTGTTGCATATCCCAGGGCCCCAAAATGCCCAAAGTAGGTACCACGTACAGACTTCTGCCATTACTGAAGGCATCATTTAGGGCTGGATCACCACGGATAAGTTCAGAGGAGTGGGGTTGAGGCTCAGCGCTAAACCATAAACCCCAATACCTAAAACTTGAGGGTAGCCGTTCCCGTGAAGGCAGTGATGTTCTCTCAACGTAGGGTGCTGTCAAGGACCCTACCCTGGAAACATGGAAATGATGGTCCCCTCTGTATTTCCCACATATCAGGGGATGTCCTGTGGGGTTCTCAAAATCATGTGGCGCTTTTTGGCTCAGGGGGATATACGCACCAGTGCGTCATGATTTTCTGAATCAATTGGCGGGGTTTGCCAGAGCGTGGCATATCTTGGTAGTGTCTGTCGCCTAGGGCATTGTCCCTGCCAAAAGACGCTGCTGGTTGACGAAAAAAATACACGGAATACTGGATGTCGGCAAAATGTCGAACAAAATCAGACTCCTCCAGTGGTGGGAATTAGGGTTGAACCATCGGGTATGCTTTGGGCTTTCAATGGTAGCCAGACTTTTCATTCAATAGCTACGAGTACGCCTGGGTCTCCAGACCTCCCTCATGACTGGCCCCTGCTGAATCGAAGTCAGACCCCCTAAAACCCTAAAACACCCCTAAACCCTAAACCCTAAACCATAAACCCTAAACCTGAAAAAGCCCAAACCCACTCTCCAAGCAGAAGAACCATAGAGATGGAGACCGTAGAAGCTCTGGGTTTAATGTGTAGGGAATTAAGGTCAGGGCTTTAGGGCTTAGGGTGGGGACGATACTTGGAGGTGTTGGGGGTAGGTTTAGGGGTTTATAGGGGTTATGGTTTGTAAGGTTCAGGGTTTAGGGTTTATAGGGTTTAAGGTATGAGCCAAGTTGACCGGACTTGAAATAAGGTTCTGTGGTTCTATATAATTGGGTATAAGTAGTACAACTAGATCTTACGTGCAAACTACCCGATACCCCTTGCTCGAGCAACTTCACGCGGTTTAGGGTTTTGGGTTTAGGTTGCCCAGACGGTTCCGAGACAGAGTTCGGTATTCAGGCGCTTTAGGACATCTCCCAAACACGGGACCTTATCCATAGATAGGGGGCGGCTTATATGAGGGACACTGACACCCAAACCCTAAGCACTAAATAATCTTAAGCCCAAATCCTAGCCCTTAATCACCCGCTATGCCCTATGCAAACGGGGGCTCTTCAGCAAGGACTTCCAAACACCTCTTCGGGCATGGGCATGTAGAATACCCAGCGAGGAACGCAACACCACAAGTGTAGACGCCTTCGTAAATTGATACAGCCTGATGGGAACGGATGCTTTTGGTAGTAGCTTTCGGCTTGATGGGGTTTATGGATTTTCGGGGGCTGACGGTTTAATTACGGCTCCCAGGGCTTCACTGGCTCCCAGGGTGTATGGGGCTTGGGGTATGGAGCGTCGGATGTTTCATAAAGAGTCGGCATACGTTTGAGGTTTAGTGCCCAAGTTCAAGACTAAGGGGTAGGACTTCTCCTGGCCATCTACACCTACAAACAATTCCTACTTTGGGCCCAAAAGTCTACAAACAAGATCCATGTTGCTGTTTGGATGCCTGGGGTATAGGGTTTTACGGCTTGTACTGACGAGTCCGATTTGGCTTGAGGGTTTTGCATAGTTCCGAAATTCCGCATCTCTGTGCAAGAGCTTGGATGCGATCTGCTTGAAATACACGCCAGACTCTTGTTGCACGCGTTCTTACACGCTTTCTTGGATTGCACGGCTCCAATTGGTGAAAGCTCTTGACCGGGAAGCTCCCCGAATCACCTCGTTGGTTTCATGTAAGGGCCTAAATGATCAGAATAGAGTCGTTGGCCGTATACTATAGATATGCAAGAAATCTACAGGACAACTATAAATAATGGTGCAATCTTCTGCAGTACTCCTGCCTGGACACACACAGCGTGTAGAAGTGCCTAGATTGGCATCAAGAGAGCTCTTTCTGGGGTATCCGACTTTGGGTGTAGTAGGGGCAAGGCCTGGGTTGCTGCTAAGGAACTTACATCAAGTTTCTATTGCTATCAACGTTCCTTCACAGCAACCCACGGCAGATTGTTTGGAAAGCCAGCGCTTCAGGACGGATCAATTGTCAACAATTGAAATCCACCACCCCTATCTTGCCACAGTTTAGGGTTTAGGGCCTAGGGTTTAGGATCAGTTACCAACCCCGAAGCCCCAAACCAGAAATCCTAGGCCCCGAACCCTATAGACCAGAAAGTCAAACACCCTACATCATGGACCCTACACCAGAAACGCCAAACCGTAAACCGTGTAGAAAAGAGTTTGAAAGTCCATCAAACCCTAAACCCTAGACGCTGAACCCGCTTTGGGAGGTCCACCTGGTACGGAAACTTGCCAATCATCTCCCCCTTACACTGGATCCCCTCTGCCAGGATCTTGGGCTTTAGGGTTATGGGTTTAGGGCTATAGTCAAAGGCTTTGGGATGTAGGTGCCGGAATAATGAGAATAAGGGAGAACCAACTGGAAAACACCATGGAACATGAAATGGAAGCTCGGCCTTAGTGTGATTAAAGCAACATACAAAGAGGGTACAGGATACTACTGGTCATAATTTGGGGGTTCCGCTACCAAGACAAATGTTAGACCGATTACATAATACACAGTTTCCTGTGCTGGGGGAGGTTTAATAACATTTGGGGAAACGGCCCTCCTCGCAGTCTTCCTCATAACGCACTATCTATCAGGCCTGCATAATCCTGAAGTATCCTATCGAGAAGTCGCCACAGGTACGTCCGACATCTGTACTGGCCTTTCACAGAAAAATCATAACCCGAAGCACGGCCTGCCTCAATTTCGGTATTGCCCATACCCTGTTGCGCCAACGCCCATCCTTGCAATCACAAATTCAGTGTGGGTTCAGTTTTGGCTGTCAAGCTCCAAGAACAAGTGGGAAAAACGAACCCTAAACGCTAAACTGCCCTAAACTAGTTCGCGCATCAACAAACCTAAACTATAAACCCTGAAATCGGGTTCTCCATACGCTAGCTTACAACTGCAACAGCTCAAGCCTACACGGGATGAATCTCCAACCCCAAACCCAAAACCCTAAATCCTACATCCAAGGCCCTCTAGCACCGCCTTGATCCTGTGGCTGTAGCCGCCCCAAGCTGATCCTGCTTATCGTATGGTTTCTTTTTGCGGTGCTGCTTCCGAACTTAAATTAAGTTGCCAGAATGGGTATAAATAAATATGTACACACAAATTCATATGGTTCCCAGTTATAGTAACCTTCATGAAGTTCCTTAACAGCAAGCCAGTATACTACAACTCCTCGCCAACCGTCGAACACTCCAAAACATGGACTATGTAGAGGTCTCCCTGAATTCTTCACCCTGAACTCTGAAAACTGGCTCCCCATCCCACCCTCCAATCTAAAAATCCTAGAGCCTAAACCCTAAACCTAAAACCCTAAACCCTAAACCTTAAACCCTAAGCGCCAAGGTTCGCAAGGCAGCAAGGTATTGCTCCATGAAGCCCCGCCTGGGTGTTAAGAAATAGGGTTTAGGGTTTAGGGTGTTGGGAAATTTGGACGGTTCGCGACAGGAGGGTTCAGTGATTTCAACCCAACGACGCAAAATCAAATGGACAAGAACATGAAAAAGGACATGGAACCTGCGGATTGTGTAAGGATTTGTATGGTATAGGGTTTTCCGAGAATTAGGGATGCCTTGTTGGGAGTCGCTAGAAGAAGGATTAAAGTATCTGCACGTCCATATCGGGGTCCCTGTATTGATGGAAACAGCCAAAATCTACATGTTCAGGGATGTGATTTTAACAGGTTTCGGGTTCAAAGGGGTTAAGGTTTGGAGGTGTGGGGTTAGGGCTATGGGAAGTCCAGACACTCTGGGTAGTCAGTACGAAGGTATTATGGAAGGATGTACATGAAGGATTAGGGGCTGCTTGGAGAAGCCCCGGATAACCACAGTCATCTTCTTGAAAGAAGCGAACCCCTCAGAACAAAACCTTAACCCCTAAACCCTAAACCCCTATAAACCCTAAAAACCCTACAACCTAAACCCCCGGGCGTTGCGAAGCCAAGCCTACCCCGCGCCCTGTTAGCGCTTCAGATTTACCCTGGAGCTCTATTTTGCCCAAACTCGATACCGTTCACAGGCTCTAGGGAAGGTTTCTGGTTTAGGACCCAAAGTAGGTACCGTCTATAGACTTCGGGCCCCGAGATTAAAGTTAAAGATCAAAAGACAGGCTGCTCGGCATAAACCGAATCGGATATCCACGTGTGCTCTCCTCAGCTGGCGGATTCCTTAAACCCTATAAGCCATAAATCCAACATGTACTTTGAAGGTAGTTCCCAAAATTTGAGTCTCATTTGATACCCCTAAAATTAGGTGTAGGAAAAACTCCAAAAGAGCCCATAGGTTTGAGAGCAACTCATGTGGTTCATTTGGAGACTGGCTTTTGGCAGCGGCTTGGGTTGAGGGTTTTGAGTTCAGGGTTTAGGGAATAGGTTTTATAAGGTTATGAGGGATTATTATAGGGTTTGGGCTAAGGGTTTAACTACCGCCCTAGAAGTTAAATGAACCCCCGCTGTACATATGGTCCCTGGGTAGCTTTTCCGGACCTGGAGCTGTCAAAATTCTAGGGTTGAGGGTTTAGGGTTTAGGGGTTAGGGTTTAAGGGTTTAGGGTTTAGGGGTTTAGGGTTTAGCGAAGAGGAGGCCTTGAATGACGGCGGGACTTCCGCAAACAGCATGTCTTGTCGGGAGCCTTATCCCCAACTCCAAAACCCTAAACCCTTAACCCTGACCTTCTAGCCCTAAACCCTAAAGTCTGAACCCTAAACCCTAGAACCCAAATTCTAAGCCCTAAACCCTAAACCCTGAAATCCAAACCGTGTCAGCACGCTTTGGGTGGGATGGTTTGGGGCTGTCAGCTCTGCACTCTATGTAGAGTTTAGGGTTTTAGGTTTAGAGTTTGGGCCTCCGTGAATCTGTTATCTAGCTGCAAAGTTTCATCTGCAAAGTTTCATGGTCCTACTCGGAGATTCACCCTCAAGCACAAGAAGAAATAAGAGACACCAAAAGGTTAGAGATTACCTGATCGCTACTAGGCCCCCTTCAAAAACTCAAGTTGCCGCGCCTTCTAACAAGAAATATTGCCCCGATTGCATGATGGCCGCGGTTTAAGATTTAGGGTTCAGGGTTTAGGATTTTTGGGCCATTGGAAGGATCTTGCATTGCAGGGTCGGGGTTGAATATTAGTTGCAGGGTTTTACCATGATTGAGAGCAGCGCCATGTGCAAGATGCAACTGTAGTTCGGTAGGTATTTTACGTCACATTAGTGGTATATGTGCTTCATGGTATCTATAAAAGGCTGAAGGATATCTTCTGGCTGTGATTGGGGTTTTCTATATCTAGAATTTTAGCCAATGTTGCAACAGCTTTAATGCTTGTTGTTCTCTCCACTGTATGTCCAAACACTTCAAAATATCATTGGAACCTCATCTGGATGGGCCTTCACTTTCACACTTGGTCCTATCTGGAGCTCAAAAAGCCTGTCATGCTGCTATCCTACATGCTTTGGGCGTCCAGATAGGGATCGGTTTAGGGCCTAGGATACCAAAAACCCTAAACCTTACAGGGTCTTTGGGCAGGAGCTCCCTGAAAAGGAGGCCTATAACTGGTCTTGGGCTCAGAGTTTGCATCTCGAAGTCACTGTTCATGGTTTGGCTGGTTTGGGTCTGGTAACACCGGAAAGGGGGGTGGGGTTGGGGGAGCTGGTCCGTATTACCATCCATAGGGTCTTGAGGACTTGGGAGTCACTATCAGCAACAAGCCTGGCTTGCCTGGAAGCCACGGCAAAAGCAAGCCCGCAACCGAAAGGCAACGTAAAATCTGCTTCTCGTCAAACTCGCTCCCCTGCGCGGTGACTCCACAATCTGGGGCATCTTCCCTGCATGATGCTGTCCGGGTACTGGCTGTAACCTGGCACTGGCATTGGTCGGTGAACTGTCAGTCGGCCCATTCCCGACGAAAGTTGATTTTGATTCACATCATATCCACGCTGCCAAAATTGGGTTGATGTTAAGGAACTTATTTTAAGTTACTATATTGGGAAACCCCATTATTTACTATATATACCCATTATGGTAACTTCATTCAAGTTCCTTAACAGCAACCCAGAAAGCACATGATGCTGATTCCTGCGTGACCTCGGCCCCTCCCTGGGCTGTATTGTAAAGGGGTATTTAGGGTTTAGGGTTTAGGGTTTCGGGTTTAGGGTTTAGGGTATTTTTGAGAAACTCCCAAGTGACCCCCGCTGGGTCATTTAGGTTTTAGAGCTTAGGGATTGGTGCAACAGTTAGTGTCTTGTTACCATGCTAAAACCAAGTCAGGGACTTGCAACATGTGGCTTTTAAAGCCCGATCAACGGGACTGGAGCCAACCACCCCCTCCTACATGAGAATTAGCAACGTGAACATCACCGAGTGACCATTCGACATGCCCAGGCCGAACCAGAAGCAAGCAATCACATGCTCCAGCAGTCCCATGCCTTGATAAATGCTTCAAGTTTAGGATCGTAGGGAACAATTTAACAATATACCCCCAATATAACTCCAATATAACCCCATTATAACCCCAATATTACCCCAATATAACTTGTTCGGGTCAGTGGGTCAGAGTTTGGGTTTGGCTGCGTAACAGTTCCGGGAAAGGGTGTTGATTTTGGGGCTTAGGATGCGGGGTAAAGGGAAGTAGTCTAACGGCTTTATTAACTAGAGATCCCTCTCTAATGGGGCTACAAGCAGTGCCGTGAGTCTGGAGCAAAAGAAGGTTTCAGGATCCACGGGCTCTCAACTGACGGGGAGGTATGGCGAGTTATCGCAAAACAGAAGCATTGAATAGATCCCATGGTTAGGGACTATACTAGACTCGCTGGACTACAAGAGTCACCCCTACGTCCACTGTTAAGGGTCCCTTATGAAGGCAAATATTGACAGTTGATGACACTAGCTCACATGCTGTTCTGATGTCCCTATCCATACCCGATGTCCTCTCAAACCTTCATCCATCCTTTCAAAAGTCCCGAAACCCTAAACCCTAAGCCATACACGTGGCTCAAGGATCCCAGGCCCAAAGCCAACAAGTTTAGCCAGCATGGGGAACTATGGTCTTCAGGGCCTTCGGTTTGGCGTCTGGGGCTCAAGGTTTGTGGGCTTAGCTCTGGGATTCAACGAGTTTACGTTGAGGGCTCAGGAACCCACCACGAACAAGCAGCAAGCCTTAATGGTCCTGTAGCACCCATGCCATACTATTGACAGTAGCTCATATGGGTATACTCTTCAAGGGGAAGATCGAGAACCTCCAAAATATCTCACCCTGCTGGTAATGCTCCAAGTGGCCCAAAACACGTACGATTTACAGACTTGCAGGCGCAAAGTGAACGTTCTTTACTAACTTAGAGCCTTAGGGCAGGGGCCTCCAACGTGATATGTAAACGAACAGCCTGAGACTCGCATGTACGGTGGGATTGTGCCTTTTTGGAAACTCGCAAACCTTATGCCCAAACAATTCCTGCCTTTTGACTTCCATGACCCTCTCAGGAGGCTGCTGTACAGAAATCCCCAAGAACAAACTAAGCCAATGCAACTCTTCCCCATCTTGTCCAAAGCCTCGTGGAACTTCTGATCTCAGCTGTTTAAAAGGACACATATAAGAACCCTAGACCCTAAATCCTATTCCTCCAATCTTGCACACTGAACGAAGCTGCTCATCATCACTGACAGAAGGCTAAATTCCATAGAGGCAACCTGGCAGTAGCGTTTGTGGGTTTGGAGCTTATGGGTTTGGATTTAGGGTTTAAGGTGCAGGGTTTAAGGCTTGAGGCTTAGGGCTCAAGATTCAGGCTTTGATGGGGTTGTAGAATCATGAACTGATTGCCCTTTGGGGGGTACTTGTGTTCATTTTGGATCACGGGGCTTTAAATCAAAGTCTTAATCGAGAATCTTCAAGAGACCTCTACCTTTTCAGAAAGGGTCCTGCTATAAGGAAGCCAGTTTGTAACACCTCCACCCTGTTTAGAGCCCTTACTGGAGCTACTTCCTGGTACCCATAGATTCTTTCTCTTGAAAGAAAAGTTCCCAAACTGAAATTACACCCCCAAAAAAGAAAAGGAAACACGACTGCCTTCAAGCCTTTGGATCAGTCTCGCACTCCGAAAAAACTAAGGTTGAAACCATGGGCCTCTAGTATGGGCCCTTAATCCTGGGATCCTTGTTGTCCAAATACGATATACCTATACCCTATATGTAGCCTTAAGGGTCCCATATGTAGCCTTAAGGGTCCCTGGAATCCCCCTTCAAAGGCCCGAGGGCCCAAATTTAGCATAGTTTTAGCCTTAGAAACGGCCTAAAGCACGCCCTCAATCCTTAACCCTAAACCCCTAAACCCTAAACCCGTTGGATTCCTTTCCTACCCTCCCGAGCCTGGAATTGCCGTGGAACCCTCCCATGTGGTATTTAGGGTCTAGGGTTTAAGGGGCTTTGGGGCTTAGGGCCTAGGGCTTAGGGGTTCAGCAGTTTTAGTGTTTAGGGCTTTGTGGCTTAAGGGTTTAAGGGTTTAGGGCTTAGGGTTTAGGGTGGGGATAATAAGCAGAATCTAGGAAGTATTTCAGGAAACCCTCAGAAATCGCAAATCCAATCCTGAAGCCCAAGGCCCAATTCGGCAACCTACTACCACCCCTTGCATGCTTATGAAGGAATATCGATTCTTAGAGGCGGGGAGGGGGTTGCCCTAAACCCTAAACCCTAAACCCTACTGACTCCTTAACCATCAACCCATGGGTTGGAAACTCCGAGATGCAAGGTTTAGGGTTTAGGGTTTAGGGTAGTCCCCTTAAGTAGATAGAATATAGTTTGAAGTATATTACACTAAGATTCCCATATAAGCCATATCCTATCTACTTAAGGGGGACTATATACCTATGAGATAGATGGACACGAACAATCCTGCGTGACTCTGAGCAGTTTATACATTGGCAACTATGATATCACGGAATGATCTTCAGTATCACCGGTATTTACACCCACCCTAAATTCATACGGGGGTTGTCCAATATTCCTTCAT
>CAJNIZ010043340.1:39264-51730 GCA_905231905.1 Symbiodinium pilosum
CTTGCGCCGTGCTTGCGCGGAGCTTGCGCGCGCAGGGTTTTTGACACATTATGTTATACTTGGTATTCGTTTATATAAATCGTAAACAAGGGTTTTTGGACAACCCCCATATAACCCACTTATACACCAACTTGTAAGTGGGGCACCCCACTGTGGCTCTCCCTGAACCCCCAGGCCCCTAAGCCCAAAGCCCAAAACTCTAGACCATAAGACCCTAAAACCCTAAACCCAACCCGAACTAAACCCCACAGAGCGTGACTCTAAGCCCAAAACCCAAGGCCTGCGATTCGAACTGGTCTTGGAAGAATTGCGTGATCTGGCTCAGCTTTCCTAAGCTCTAGAGCCGGAGATCGGAGTTTAGGGCTTAGGGTTTAAGGGTTCAGAGATCTGGGTTTAGGGTTCAGGGTGTAGGGATCTGGGTTTAGGGTTTAGGCTTTGGTGGATTTAGGGCAGGGTAAATTCTGAAACCTATGGCGTCTTTGCGCCAAAAAAGAAAACCCAACACCTTAATCCGCCGGCTTTACGCGACTTGCCCAGAGTTTAGGAATCGGAAGCTGGTTCGTCTTGCACTTTCGCTATAGAAGGTTATGAGGAAGCGCTATTGGCAATTCTTCAGGCTTCTACCTCAAATCACAGCAGCAAGGCCCCGCTCAAGGCCTTGAGGCCGGTGGGGAATGGGAAGACTGCTATAGGTTTGGGTTTATGGGTTTAGGGTTTTTGGGCTTAGGGTTTATGGGTTTAGATTAAATTAGGGTTTAGGGCTTGCTTTAAGGTTTAGGGCTTGGAGGTTAAGGGCTTGGGGTTTAGGGTTGAACCTTGCAATGTGTAGTTACGTTCGAGTAGTTCCAGGCTTCGGCACGGAAGACCTTCCGCTTTACGGTTTACAAGAGGAGTCTACATCATGGGGTGGTAAACACCATGGGGTGCTAAAGCATTTTAGAACTAGGGAAGTATAACCAGTACCCGTCATAGCTATGGCAAAAGTAACAATGACCAGCGGAAATTGGTGATCGTGAGGGTGACTAATGACTAAATTAAAAGTAAAAAGAGTAACCGTAGCAGTGATAGCAAAAACAATATCAAAAGCATGACCGCCAAGTCTCCAAGCCGCAGCACACGCATGACCTAGGCTTCGAGCTTTGGGGTTTCTTCCGGTTGCGGGGGCCTTGGGCTAAAGTTTAGGGTTTCAGGGTTTAGGGCTTATATGGTTTAGGGCAACGTTCGGTATATTCCAATTTTGGGCATTCAGGCTGTCCATACAAGGCATCCATAATTATAATTCTGCAGGAACACTAGCTTTCTGGGGCGCTTCGATTGAAGAGGTATTACACGGAAACCACCGTGTTAGGCAACAACCCATGGTTCTCTACGGTAGATCAGCTACTTCAGCCCACGCAAAATCTAAACCCATGATGACAGCTTCACCCAAGGGGCTCCTATGTAGTTCTGTTTGGGATTCGTTGTGGCTTTTAGGAAAAGGACTAGAGCATACTTTTGGCTAGCCCTGTTTTACTCCTTCGGTAGGTTCCTTTGTATCCGGCAGCTCACCATCTTCAAATCTGCTCACCAGTGTCTGATGAGTGGTCAGATGAGCTATAGTCTAAACTCCTGGTATCCCCCTTAATAACCCACATAATGGTCCCCTATATAAATCCCCCATATAACCCCCTTTTAAGGAGTTTAGGCTATAGCTCAGGTGAGCGTCAGTTAGAGCCCCGCAAAAACCTGAGGCCCCCTTACCAACTGGCCGTGTGCATTCTGCACACCCTGACTTCAAAAACCCGAGCCCTAAACCCTCAAACCTCCTGACACTTTCACATGTATAGCGGCCCTTGCAGCTAGTGTCTTGTGAGGATTTGTTCAGGTAGGTTATAGGGCCCCTGTGGCCGCCCTCCCCAAAAATCCCGTTCCTGCTGCCCTGAGGCCCGCAAGAACCGAAGGAATCTCGTCGTGGTCGCGGACTCACCAACCTGCAGACAACGCTGTTAGATTGGTTCCGAACCAACAGTTTGAGGTTATTAGGTTCCTGAGTAAAGGATGTCTTGCTTAACATCATGGATGGCATTTTGGGATGCAGGGAGAACATGGGGCTCAAGAGGGAGTATCTCGGCTATGAAGGTGATTCTGTCAAGATTTGCTGAGAGTACAGTCATGTTGCTCTTTCGTCCTAGCCAAAGGCGGCCGGGTTCCTCCGCAATGAATTCCTGTTTCCATCTGTGAGCCGATGGAATCTAAAAGACTCCTGCGATCAACCCTACATCCTCAATCCCAGATCCAAATGAGCCATAATCTAAACTCCTAGCATCCCCCTTGATAACCCTTGTAGTAGTCCCCTATATAGTCCCCTATATAGTCCCCTACATAACCTCCCTCAAAGGAGTTTAGACGATAGATCAAATCAAAACCTGCAACGTTTGCCAAAGCGAGGCTATTCTAGTGGAATGCTTTGTGGCATTCTTGGAGCTGGTAAACTTAGTCCATGACAGACTGACAGACTGGATGACAAGCAACGCTTGGGGAAGTACCCGTAAGCTCTCTTAAACCCTAAACGCTAAATCCTAGACCCTAACACCCGAAACCCTAAAGCCTGGACCCGTAAATCCTTAAACCCTAAACTGAACTCCCTCCAGCCCATCTTCACTGCCTTGGAGTTGATGCCGCCAAACTGCAGCACAATGTCCTGCCCGGACCCACTGCATAAGATCCACAAAACGGTTGCGGGCTCAGGGTTTGGAGCTTAGGGCGAAAAAAAAGAAAAACAAGCGCGAAGCTCATGAGGATGTATAGGGTTTAGGGGTTAGGGTTTATGGCTAAAGCATATCCAAAAATTGAACCCATAATGGATAAGCATGTTTAGGGTCTAGGGTTTGAAGAGCCCCCGAAAAGTTGGAGAAACGCCATAAGCATGTGCAGGGGGCTAGGGTTTACAGATCCAAAAAAGAAAGCTCCCAATCATCTCTTGGTTTCCGCTTTGTGGTAATGTGGGCCATATTGCTATTTTCAGGGGGGGTGTCCATGTTCTGGATCCTTCATGGGGGGTGCCCAGCAGTTAAAAAAAAGTCGGGCTTGAAGTACCATCGACTTGCGATGTGTTCGATTGAATACAAGATCGAGCGCGAAGCAGCTCTTTAGGGCTGAGGACTTAGCTTTCGCTGGGCACGCTTGAGAAGTTCCAAAGCAGGAGTGGCCCACATTACTCTAGTTGCCCTCGCCATCGTTCTCAAATTGACATAACGAATGCCCCCCAAATCGGTGGTCTTTGATGGTCTTTATATCCGCGCTGTACACAGCCTCAGGATGTGCGCAGGGTTGTCAGACGTAATGCCTGTTGCCATTATTGGCGACTTTTTCCTTAGGGCCTTAGGGCTCATACTGTTGATAGTAGCTTGCTTATCTATGCAAAGCAGACAGAAGCCGGGACAACAGAAGAGGGTACCTGAAGCCTACCCAAGCCAGAATCCTGAACTGCAAAACCTCTAACTAGCCTGGGTTGCCGTTCAGGAACTTAACTTAAGTAGAATGGGGGAGCCAAATCATTCCTACATATGCCCATTATGGTAACCTCTTTTCTGTTCATTAACAGCAACCCAGTAACCCTGCGAGGCTGATAAATCCTATCTATATCTATATCTGTATCTACATCGACATGTGTATATATATATACATATATACACCCTAAACCCTGGAATACCCTGAGGATGTCCCCCTTCTCTCAAGCACAGTAAAACCCTAAAAAGAACACTTCCCAGTTTAGGCTCAAACGGATTATCCGACCCTCCAAGTCTCTGAATACTTTGGACAACGAAGTACATGGAGTCCTAGGGCTGCATAGACGCAAAATCCTGAACCCTAAACCCTAAACTTCAATCCCTAAACCTCAGACAGGGCGACGGGAATACTTTGACCTATACCCACTCCCTCAACCCTAAGCCTTAAACCCTAAACCCGAATCCCTAAACACCTCGTTCCCTGGAGCCCTTCTGTCCGTTATGGTGACGCCCACATCGATGAAAAACCAAGTCTTCAAGTAATGCTGAGCGATTTTACGTGGATCTTCAACAAGGTGTCCTTTATGCCTTGGTTGGTTTAGGACTTCAGGGTTTGGGGTTTAGGAGTCAGGGTTTACGGATTATAAGGATTTGTGTTTAGGGATTTGGATAGTAGGTTTAGGCTTCAGGGATTTCTGGTTTCTGCTTCTGTACTTCCCTGGAACATTTGCAGGGATTTTGAGGTTGAGCTGCGTAATACGGGACATCGTGACGATGATTGAGGTGGCTGCTTCTTATGTTTTGGGCTCTGGGCATTATACGTACGCTTTCTGAGGTTCGTATGCCATTGCGTGGGGATAACATGGACTGTCACGCATCAGGCAGCTCATGGGTTCCCACCCCTCGGGGCTTCCCCTCGATTAGCCTACTCAGTAGGGAGGGAATCCATTTCCTCCGAACGATTCGAACACAATTGCCTCATTCCAGGCAGTGAGGGCGACTTTTACCCTATATCATTTTGGCGGACACCTGCCCCTGAAGACGTGTACTTTAATCCATACCGGCAGGAAAGATACCTTCTGGAAAGCGTACTTATTGAATTGAAGGTCGACGAAAGCCCTCGTGCATGTAACAAAGTGAAGGTAACTTGCCAGCGCCTTGCACTCCCTTTCCACAAGCCCTTGCTTCGTAATACGCAGGCGGAACCTAGGTCAGAAGACTGATGAAGATTCCAAGCCATAACAATATAGCCCCCCTTCAGTAGATAGAATATGGGGTATCTTCTCCAACTAGCAACCCAGGCTTTAGTACTCGAAGCGTCCCCCATTTGGCACCTACCTAGGCACCGAAGTACCTTACAGGATCCCCTACACCCTAAACCCCATTTTGGGATCCAGGTACAAATTACCGTAGTTAGACCTCAGGCCCAACCCAACAGAGCCGCACTGGTAAGTATCCAATCCGGGCTCCTAACACAGTTTAGGGTTTAGGGCTTGGGCTCCTAACACACCAAAAGATGTTTAGAATAAAACGAACATAGCGTTCAGGACCTTTATTTCTTACCGCAAGATTCGCTTGTTTCTGGGTCATCATGATCACATCATGTAAGGTTGTGCACCTGCATACGATGATCAAATTTATTCTGGCTCGCCTTGTTGGCAGCCCGAAGATACCGATATCCTTAACTTCCTGCTGCTACATACTTGCAGGGTCAGGGAGACTTAGTAAGTAGGTTAATAACCCCTAGAACCCTCATGGTAACCCTAAATATCCTCATCACTAACCTACTTACTAAGTCCCCCTGAGTAAGGAATGAAGGAAGACAAAAGCACATGAAAACCGCTTCGTTTGGATCACATAGCGGCCACTAGAGGGATCCGTTGCTGCATTTCCTACTAACAGCCCGCAGCTAGGTTTTCCTGAATCATCCCCAGTAGCCCCTTAACAAAAAGGGTACCGTTAATGTTCAGCGTTAATAAGAAGACCCCAGCATGAAAAGGGGGAAAAGGTCACTACGTGGTTCCTAGACACCCCCTCAACCCTACACCCTTAAACCCCGAAACCCTAGTTCACGAATCCACGATGCAGCATGCCGGTCAAGAAGGATATGAAGATGTCGGCTGTCCAGTACACCTCATCAGCTAAGGTAGAAGTCTACACCATGAACGAAGTTCCCCCGGCTAATTGCTGTGCATCTGTATTGGAATATGGGATGGCACCTAAAGTACATGATGGGCCTATGTTGGCTTTTGAGTGAGGGCGTCCTCTATGAATCTCCACGTTTTGGGGCTCACAACCCTGGGACATGTGAATTCATTAATCGATCTTGAGGATTCGTGCAGGACAACTACCGCCCAGACTAAATGAAGTACGCGGCAATTCTGAGCACGGCTCACATACACCAACGCCATATCAACAATTCTTAGGCTCCTACGTTATAAAGACCAGCTTTGGACGTTGGCGCTCATAAGGGCTGAAAGCATGAGCCGTTAGCAACACAACTAAGCCTTAATCCCTAGACCCTATACCCCTAAAACCCTAAACCCTAAACCCCAAAACCCCAACCCTAAACCCTAAAACCCAAAACCCCAAAAACCTAAGCCTTAAACCCTGAACGGTGCTTCGTGGCTCAAGGCCGGCCCTCCCCCCAACTTTAGGGTCCAAGGTTTAGGTTTTAGGTGTTGAGGGTTGAGGGTGTAAAGGTTTAAGGGTTTAAGGGTTTAGATTTTAAGGGTGTAAGGTTGAGGGGTGAAGGGTTTAAGGGTTTAGGGGCTCTTCTTCGGAGGACAGTAGTCCTTACAAGACGCCATTTCGGTTGCCGTGTTAGTTTGTAGGAATGTAGGCCCTAAGGCAACCACCTCATATAATTCAAATACCTGGTTGTCAGTAGGGAATGGAGTTATAGATCCCTGTAGCATGTCCGATCTCACCCTCCTAGACATTCTAGTAGCTACGGCCTGGCTTAAGTTCTTCATTCCTCACAGACAACCAGGAAGATCACGCCAAGCCCCAAACCCTAAACCCTACACCTCCGGAACCCCAAAGAGCCACAAGAAGAAAGTGTTGAAGCACCAGCCCTACTCCAATAGAACCTCGGCTGAAGCCTGCTACTTCCACGCTTGTGCGGGACTAGGAGGATGACAAAATACATGGGGTTTAGGGTTAAGGGTTTAGGGTAGGCCAAGATCAGGCCCCAGCTGAATTTCGAAACGAAATCGATGGCTCAAAACCCCAAATCCAGGAAAGCTCCACGCTCACAAGGAAATAAGATATCACTCGACAGGATCTCAGCTACGAGGAACCCCGACCTGCCGAAGACTTGAAACTTCAGCGGCCCAAGCCAGGACCCTCAACTCTAATCCCCAAACCCCGTTTAGGGTTTTAGGTCTTAGGGCTTTGGATTTATAAGGTCCTTCATAGACCCTAAACCCTAGTCCCAGGCCCTGAACCCTCAAAGGTACATCCTGCACCCCGTGCAATCATTGCATCCGCGGCGCCAGCGCCAAAACATTCGACACATTGTAGGTTGTGTAGACCTGCTCGCGCAATCAATGAGTTCAAAGTGCCTGAAAGATTTAGGATACTTCTGACCTACCACTCCTGATGACAATCATGAAGGCAGGAATCGCCGCAGAAGCAAAACTAATGGTCAATCGCCTTTCCTTGGCCAATTCTAAATCAAATGACAATGATGCCGGCCCAATATGAGCTGTAGTTGGAATTCCGAGTATTCCGCTCTTTAAGGAGTTTAGACTACAGCTCATATGTCCCGTACGGGCAACTATTTAGGGTTCTGACGAGGTCTAGGGTTTACAGGGTTTAGGGTTCTACTTCGATAGCAAGAAGCTTAAAGTAGGTTCCATTGAAACTGAAAATGCATCCCCACCGAAGTCACCAGCATTCCAATATTCGGGTTCCACATTGAAAGGCTATTAAGTATTAAGTATTGAAACTTATGTCTTGATCTCCCGCAGTCGGTTTTAGAATGCTATTCGTAAAATTCTTCAAGAGTTGTCCAACATGATCAGGGCTCCTTCCATAGGACTGTTCCACTTTCTTGAAAGAGGAAGGTCTTG
Organism: Symbiodinium pilosum; assembly: GCA_905231905.1. Taxonomy (NCBI): domain Eukaryota; class Dinophyceae; order Suessiales; family Symbiodiniaceae; genus Symbiodinium; species Symbiodinium pilosum. Next base: position 46,829 of record CAJNIZ010043340.1, read on the forward strand.
GACCGAAGTGTTCAGGAGTTGAGGGGCTAGTTGGGGGTTGCCCTACAGGTCCCCAACAGGATTATGAGGGATGTATACTGGGGTCCTCAGTAGGGATTAGGGGGTGTAGGGCCTAGAGTATAGGGTATCGGGTGAATCTAGGGGTCTGTTGGGGAAATCCTTTCGAGATCCTGCAGGTCTATAGGAACAAATACATGGAACAACACCCAACTTCCTGTTTGGAGCAAGGAATGTCATCAACTACCCCATAAGCATTTGGGGGTCTAGGTGCTATACAGTACGATTTGGGCTGCACAGCAAAGTCCCCCCAACCGGAAGCCCTGAAACCCCAATCAAACAACACATCGCGCTGAGCCCTAAACAGAGAACGTACCTAAGAACCCCTTTGACTCTCCAACAGAACAGCTTCGCCAGTATAACAGCTTGATGAGGTCCTGGTGAGCAAGACAACTCATAGTCAAAATTGTCACCAAAGGGGATAAATACGCAAAAGAGTCGCTGTTCAAAGCCCGAAACCCTGAACCTTAGCCAGCTGAACTCCAAACAGCATGAACCCTTAACCCTAAACCCTATCACAATAGTTTCCAATTTCTTGTCCATTATCCCTATAAAAAAACCTAATATAGCCCTATTATTCCCTGAATACCGAACCCTGAACCCTAAACCCTGTTATTAAGCATTGCAACAAAGATAAATCGTAGAAAAGGCAGGCTCTGAACCTGCAGGTCCACATTCACAAGCAGAAGGGGGATGGCAATCACATCTTTCCTGAGCAGCTATGGCAGAAGCCCTTAACCCTTCTAGGGTTTAGGGGTTTAGAGTTTTTAGGGTTGCGGGGTTTAGGGTTTATAGGGTTGCGGGGTTTAGGGGTTTAGGGTTTGGGTGGGAACGCATGACACCTGGAAGACGGTCGGTTTATGGGTTCTTTCTCTCCTCTGGTCAAGTCCACGCATGCAAAAATACAACAAAGCCGTGTATGCCCTCATATCCTTGACGCATGCCCTTCGCCCCAGAGCCCACTCCATCAACCTCAACGACGAACCCCTTGCCATGAATGTGGGCGACTGGCTATCCGAATCAAGGATTCCAAGTTCCAACGGGCATCAAGAGGATATACCCTATGCATCAAGGATTAGTATTTCCAGTTGAGGGTTTTGGACCCAAAGACCATATTACATACATATATATATATATCTCTATATGCACGGTTTTTAGGGGGTTTTGATGCTTAGGGATACTCATCTCAGTACATCCCCGGTCCAGTGCGCCCAAGCCGCACCAGGAAGCACAATCCAAGGAGATCCCAAAACGTGCGAAAAGTACCAGTGGGATTCAGCACAAAATTCCTGAGCACGTCGGGGCTGGCGTTTACGAGGATAAGGTTTGGTGTTCAGGGTTTAGGATTTAGGGTTTAGGGTTTAAGGGGCTATATAGGGGACATCTAGGGTTATGAAGGGGATATGAAGGGGCATATATTATGGTTTAGGAATAGGTTCCGGTCTACGAGGCTTTAGGTTTAGGGGATATGAGGAGGTATAGATTATGGTTGTGGAGAGCCAAACCAACATGAACGCCAAGTAGCACCCCTTTTAAAGGACAGCAATGTACCTTGGACTCCCTTTTTTTAAGGTTCCATGCTGGCTCAGGAGGAGGGTAAGCTCCCATGGTTCCTGTGCATGTTCAGGCAGTGTTCGTGCAATGGAATGAATATGGGGGCTTCCAGACATAAGTGGTACCTTTTGGGGGGTATCCATAATAAGGATTATACTATATTGGGGCATATAAGGGCCTTATATGCCCCAATAACCCTAGCCCTAAACCTTATTAGGGGAACCCTCTGGTATTTCTGTTCTGGATTCATGTTGTGGGCAATGCTACGCTACTAGGCAGGGTTTGTGTGTTGTGTCACCTAGCTACAGCTCCAATCACCTACACTTTCATAGTTAAGGGTAACCGATCAAGTGCCTGATCTGACCTCTTAAGCTGCAAGTATCAGGGTAAGAGGCAAGCCCTGTAAACGCTGACTTCGATGCGCGGGGATCTGGGTTATCAAGAATCAAAATTCCCTGCTTTGAAGGTCGTTGTATACAACACGGATCATGGATCTTTTGGATGGACATCGGACCCTAAGGTCGGTACAACCTCGCCCGGAACCAACGGTTCCCAGGTTTTGTTCCGTCTAGCTTACTGGTGGGCAACGGCAAATAATGGAATACAATCCCAATATATATATATATGCATGAATTCACACTATATTCCCTGATTCCCTACTAACCACCACTTATGGTTTAGGGCGGTTGATTCCACTTCATAGAGAAGAAGTGTAGGCGTGGCTTTCAAGAACAGAACGGATTAGGGTGTGGGTGCATCCGGGATGTTGGGCAAAAACGTTTGCCAAACTGGGGCTTCTACAGCCATCTTTCAAACAACATTTGAGCTATAGTCTATATTCCTAGTATCCCCCTTAATACCCCCTACAGTAATCCCCTACAGAATCCTCTATATAACCCCCCTCAAAGGAATTTAGACTATAGCTCATTTGGGGCGGGGTTGTCTGGTTCATGCCTTGACATGTCAGGATCCAGATATCTAACATTGCTAGGTACCTCAGGGCCCTAGTCCTGCACCACTCCCCATATGGTTTAGGGTTTAGGGTAAGGGGGTTCCCATTGCTTAGGATCATTAATATTTGGGGGTCTATAATGGCGTCCCTGATTTGGGAAACTATCAAATTACAAGAGGGAAGCATCAGGAGAAAAAGCAACTCCTTGGCCCTCACTTCGGGTTAAGGGTTCAGGGTTTAGGATACTGCTGATGCGAACAACCTCTCAGAAGCATCCTATGCACTCCATTCAGCAGTGCCCATATTGTTGGGGTCGCCAAAATAGGGTCCGTCCCTTGTGCGGCGTTCCCATACTAAGGATTACAATGCTAGGGAATAAACAATAAGGCAAAAGACCCAAACCCTAAACCCTAAACCCTAAACGTTTTCCTTCTTCCCTCAAAAGCCTAGCTTCAGCTCAAGTTCACCTCGCACCCTTAACCCTTAACCCTTAACCCTGAACCCTACCCTACAATCTATCTACCGCGAGCCCTAAACCCCCAAAACCCTCCAACCTTTTAACCCGAAACCTTAAACTCTGAACCGTAAGTAGGGAATAAGGGTGTGTATATATATCTATATGTTGTGAGTATTAAAAAAGGCTTAGGGCTTAGAACTCCAAACCCTTAAGGCTTAACCCCCAAACCCTGAACCCCGCAACTGCGGCAACCTTCAGCCGGCTTGCTGCAGGGTCCATGACCTCTGCCTCTGACCATGCCCTTGCTCCTGTTGGGGATAAAGGTTCAACAGTTTAGGGGTCAGGGAGTATAGGGTTCGGAGGGATTAGGGTTTCGGGATTAAGGTGACTGTGATTCTTTGAGCTCTAGGGGCTTTAGGCTTGTGGTTGAACCCCAAAGGAATGTATTCTATGGCTTCCCTTAGAAGTATAATAGGGATGATGCTAATTTCCTTCTTTAATGCTCAATGAAGGGCCATAGAAAGACCGTCGTGGGGTTTGCCACCTTGAAAGAGGGCTATACGAGGTGCCGTGCATGTCGGATTTCCCTGAACCCTAAACCCCTGAGCCTGCAGGATTTAGGGTTGAGGGAATTTTCAATCTTTTCAAGAATCTTGCAGGTCAAGCAAGAGTTCTTGAATAGTCCGTTTATACACATATAGTCCCCGTTAAGTAGATAGAATATGGCGTTGGGTATATTATACTTATATCCCCATATTCCCCATATTCTATCTACTTAAGGAGGACTATAATTGCGGTGGTAAGAGTGTATGTCTCAAGCCTTCAGGCACGGCCACCTGTCCTTCTGACAAATTCAGCATCGCAATCCTATGCTGGACTAACACAAAGACTCGGGCGCCAAAGACCATGCTGCATTTCTTGATGAGGGCTGGTAAGGAAGACAATCCCGATATAACCCCTCATAATCCCATTATATAACATATTGCATTAGTTCCTACCATCCACGAGTAAGATGTTGAGAACCACTGGCTGCATAGGGTCTGCGCAGCAGAGTTGACAGGAAAGTGCGAGTAGTCATGGGCGCTATATTAAACCTTTCCTCTCTGATGTTAGGGCCGATCTCTAGGGGAGCCTAAATAGGACAGACCCCCCAAGAGGATAAACCCCATTCCCAAACACCCCACAAGGTTCCTTGTTTGACAAGCCAAGCTAAGCCAGAGTGAACTGCAAGATTAGATGTAAAGAGCATGCTAGACTTCAGGAGAACGACGGACAGTCCCTAGCTATATAAGGAGGTTACGAGAGAACCTAGGGTCTGTGCCATCTGTGGCCCCTGGGAATCTATCTGAGATGTGCATGACAGCTCCGGAATGAACAGGCAACACGGAACACCAAACCTTCAATAGTTGAGTCACAAGATGTATCAGAGAATCCGTTCCCTAGATTAATCCCTGTATGCTCCAATATCATCATAGTCCATAGCCCATTCCTTCACTCCCTAGCCCAAAGCATGTAGAGTTCTGGTCCTTTGGATTATTTTGGTAGGGTTTGGGCCATGATCAAACCTACTTTGCGGACTAGGGAAATCCATAAGCCCAAGATCTCATTAGCGTAGCAGCTTACGCGGAGCACTCACACCCTGCATCTTAAACCCAAAGCCCTAAAGACCCAAACCCTAAAACCTTAAACCCTAAATCCTAAACCCTAAACCCAAATCCCTAAACCCTAACCCCTAAACCCCTAAACCCTAAACCGCTCCATCTTTTCCGAAGCGAGGATGGTCTCCATCTTCTGCGAAGAAGCTGTCAGAGCCTGCACGCCTCGGATTAAACGCGGATTTCCCAAAATTCTGGGTACCCCAGAGGGTAGGGTTTAGGGTTTA
>CAJNIZ010043341.1:21854-57021 GCA_905231905.1 Symbiodinium pilosum
GTGCCCGTGGGCGCCAAGTGTAGGAAACACTGGCAGGCGTGGGTTATTTAGCTAAGCGCCTCGTTTTGGCGCGCGTTAACGCCAACTGGGCCGTTCTTTTGTTGTTAGCTGCAGCACGAGCAACTGCATACATGAGGGTAGTTCCTAAATTAAGGTCCGATTTTTGGTACGCCTAATATGATTTGGAAGCAAAAGGGGAGAACAGCCCTTTTTTTGGTGTAGCCGGCCAAGGACAAACTCGACACGGACACAAATGCTGGAGGTCAAATGGCGCATGGGGTAGCTACAGAGCCGCCCGGCTGGTTAAAAAAGGGACCCTTGACAGTGGACCTAGGGTCCCTCTTGTAATTTAGTATACGTAATCCCTAGTATAGCCCTTAACTAATAAGGAACCCATGTCCATGGGAAGTTATTGACTAGGGCATATTTGTTCCCGATCCTGGGATCCTACCCACCCCCACCCCCCCATGGTATGGTCACCCCCCAAACCTCTCAAAAGTGCCAATAGTCACATGGATGGGGCCCCTCGAGGTGGCGATCCTTGTAACTGTTGTCGGTTTTGATGCCTGAAAGCTGCCATGCTTGTAACTGTCGTCACTTTTAGCTCCTTGTGCTTTTGTGGCATCTCAACAGTCCCAACATTTACAGGGATGGTCCCCCTGGTGTCGCGATCCTTCTAACTGTCATCACTTTTGGACTTCCGTGTGGTCTTGGCATCTGAAATTTGCCAGCAGTCACAGAAAAGGGGTCTCCCGGGATCGCGATCCTTGCAACATTCGTCACTCTTTGTCCTTCGTGGCATTTATTTCATACCTCAAGCTATAGCTCTAGCCAGGCTCTATCGTAAGCTGGCACTACATCCCAGGAAGCTCCAAACAAACTTGTTGCCAACATCAGTAGGAGAGAAGAATTAAGGTAAAAGCATTAGAAACAATATCCCAGGTTGGGAGATCCACCACCACAGAACCACAAGATCCAGAGGGGAGGGGAGGATCCATACCATGGGGGGGTTGGGTGGGGGGAATAGAAACCCTGGATCATATATAGGGGTCATATGGGTTATATCTAGTTATGGACGTGTTTTAAAAGGTTTGTACAAGGGTACATAGGAATGGACAAGAAAATGGAAACCCCTACTTCGGGTTTAGGGTTAAGGCTTCAGGTTTTGCGGGCTAGGGTCAGGGTTGTAGAAGGGGGTGGGGTCTATGTTGGGCCATCACTCACGTCCTCGTCATACCGTCCATAGCATTCGGGTTTAGAGCTGATCCTTATTGCTGTCCGGCCCGACGGTTTAGGGTTCTCAGTCAGGAGAGGATCTGTCTCAAGCCTCCGGAAATTCTTGCTAGGGCCTCGAACTGAACTTCCCTAGGCGTTAACACGTCGAGGAGAAGCTGCATGAAAGCTCCAGGAGTCAATTGGGTGTTTCTCCAGATTTTATCTGTAGGATTCCGAAAGTGATCGCGTAATTAGTCGCCCTCAAACCCCCATCCCCAAAGTACCCCTATTTCGTGCAACTTCCGGCTCATGGAGTTTTCCTGTAAACCATTTCCAGGCATTAGCTTCATGCAGGCCATTCCTGTTAGTGGCCTGCTTATCATGGCCCGGCATCGCAGAAGCTGAGGAGGCAGAACCATGAAGCTATGATCTGAACAAGTTACCATACACGCCCCGTTTCCATTTGTTTGCCGTTTTATTCTCCATTTTTTGGGCCCTATATCCCTGCATAGCCTCTACATACCCAACTACCCCCGCTTGAACAATAGTCTCCGCACAGAGCGCCGGATACCAATAAGAACTAGTAACTAGCCGCGTCGTGGTGGGGGCCCTGGTTTTTGACTTAAAAAGATCAGTTAGGTCAACCAACTACACGACGATGCAGACTGGCGGTGCAATTGACGAATCCAACTTGTTGGCCTGCCGCCGCTTCGGACAGCAGTATGCGGGCTTGGCGGAAGTAATGGGATCCTCCCCATCCGGATCGTTTAATCAGCATTCTCGTATCATGGGCCGTACAGCAAGCTTAAGAATCTCCAGCGGGAGCTCTAAGTGACTGATCCCAAACTTGGCTCCTCAAGTTTACAAGAGCAACGTCTAACAACAATCTCGGTTTAGCTTAACTGGCGTGCTAGATGGACTGGGTACGCGGGCTATGTAAGCGTGTTGCACGGTAGCAGGTTCTGTGCGTTGCTTTTTGCAAGCATAAGCTTGAAGCTAGCACTGCGTATGCTCTACTGCGTGGCGATTCAAAGCAGATACAGTCCTTCACATTCAAAGCAGATACGGAATCGTGCTTTGACAATACGCATGTGCGCAAGAACAGCTGAGGCTATGGCTCCTACTGCCGTGGTGGCTGGTGGTTGCACCATGGACACCGTGAGTGCAGAGGTGGCATCGTCTGCCGTGCTGGTCCGCACCGTGGAGGTGGCGGCGGTGGCGGCGGTGGCGGTGGTGGAAGTGGAGGTGGCGGAAGCGGCAGTGGCGGTGGCGGTGGCGGTGGTGGCGCGAGTGGCAGCGGCGGTGGCGGGGGTGGCGGAGGCGGTGGTGGAGGCAGTGGGGGCTGTTGTCCCTGCAGGTAAGGACCCTGAGTTGCACACTTTAGAGCTCAGTTCCTGGGGCGCAGTATATGTACAGCCGGCAGCTAGCCCTGAGATACGACTGTACAGCCAGAGCCTCAGGGCTCAGTGCCTTTGCTCTCTGCTTGTAAAGCACATCTCTTCAGGCCAGCGAGCATAAGGCTCTTTATCTTTTGGAAGCTGGTCCGGAAGGGGCTGGCACTTGAATGCGTGTTCCTCAAGGAAGCTTTTGCCTAGGCTCCACGTTCATCTTACTTGTTCGTGCAACAGAGGAAAAATGAACAGGAGAGGGCTCTTGCCCCAAGGAAGACCATACGGTCGAATCCATGGCAGCCAGTTGCGGAAAGTGGCACATGCTCAAATATTGCAGCACATTTTGCTCTCTGAGATGGCCTGAGTAATGTTGCATCATGTAGCTTCGGCGAGATTGGCAGCTTACATTCAGTAATCCAAGTTTTGCAGGATAGAATATTAGGGTACATCATTGAGGTTATATTGGAACAATGGAAAAGAAAATGGAAATTACTATTTCGGGTTTAGGGTTTAGAGTGTAACTAAGCCAGAATCTTCGAAGATACTCTTACGGGCTCAGCCTTGTCGATTGAAATTGTTCGAATGCTTGGCCACGGCAGAAGTAGCCATCTTTAATCCCCTATATAATCCAAATATAACATATTATTACCTCTATATAGTCCCTGCTTTTATACCCCCCATGTTCCCCTATTCCCGAGGCTCGTTGATAGCTGTACTTGGAGGCCCATAGGACTTAGTAACTACTTTTAACTGGGCTTCTTATACCCCTACTTATAAGAAATAGGGTTATAGTCCCAGTTATAAGTAGTTATTAAGTCCCATGGACCTCCAAGTAGCTGCCTGGAGGCAGGGTGGGCTCAGACTCGCAGTTCTGCGCTAAGCTAGGCAGCGAGCACCCGTGGCCTCCATGTACTTCGGCGCCGGAATACAACAAAAGATACAGTTGTACCGTTAGAGCAGTGACAGTTTATGACAATGTTGATTGTGATCGTGTTTGAGCTGATGAAACCTATAATTAAATGTGAAGTCTTGAAAAGGGTTCTTAGTTTTTGCGCTACCCTGTCAAACCCATAACTTGACTCCAAACCCTAACTTTCAGAAGCCCCTGAAGAGCTGACCTCTTAGCCTGCTGCAGTCTCAAGCCTAATTCTGAAGCCCGCTCTGGTGCTAGCGGGTCAGTGGATGCCTGTAAGAACTAATCCTCTCTTCATCATCATACATAGTCCGGCATTACAGTACCTAGAATCATTCCTGCTAGATCCCGAACCCACTACAGCACCAGCAAGTCTTTGGCAGGCTAGCAGGCCGTCGCTGACCGAGGTCTCGGCGAAGGCGGACGGGCCAAAGGGTTTAGGTTCTGAGCCTAAGATGTAGGGGTTAGGATTTAGGGTTTGGGGTTTAGGCTTGCAGGCTTCGGGGTTAGGTCTTACGGGGTTTCAGGTGTAGGTTGGGGCTTCCGATCGATGAGTTCACGGGACTTGCTACCTGCTCTGAATAAGGGCTGTTAACATATAATATCTTGTATTGAATAGGCACGTCATGCGGAGAAGTGAGAGTACACTGTGGGCTCGGGTTCTATTCGCTTATGTGCATAAAAGATTCCAACAGGTGATGGCAGTAGGTGCGGAAGTTCGACTGCCTTGCCATTGAATTGAAGGAGAATGAGTTGCATATAGTGCAGTCATTGTAGGTATGAAAGACGTATGCCACCAGCACGACCCAGCACTACAGTACCCTTAAGAATGGGCAGGTCCATCAGCAGAGATGAGCACGACCCAGACCCAAGAAGAATTTAGCGCATAGTAGATATCCTTAGAAAACATGGGGTTGAATAAGGGTTTTGTGGTGATACTTATGGGTTCATAGTGGGGTCCTGCTTTGTTGTTTTTTGGGCGCATCAGCGTGGATGTATCTGGGCCCATGGTTTGGGTAGGATTAGTGCGCATCTGCTGATTCGGTGATGGCATTTTTGGCCTGGGTTGTGAAAAACTTAGGTGGAACTGCAGCTACCAAGCAAGCGTATCACTCGGTTCTTCCTAGCCGCTGCTGTTACCGGCTCAATTCCCATTGCCCCGAGCTTCCCATTGCCCCGAGCTGTCCGGTCGTTGAAGGCACAGACCGAGGGATACCCAATTGCTGTTATAAAGAAGTCTGATTTCACGTGCTGTTTTTGTTGCGCTGTTCGATTGTCATTACATGCCTGGCTACGGTTCTGAGGATGATTGCCATGGCGCATGCTTCCGGGCTTGGGATTGAAGAATTCAGGGGATTCTCAGGGCAGCCGGCTAGATTCCTAGGTGCTTACAAGAACTGAGGACGATCTTCGAAGTGGAGGTAGGGGCTTCTGCATGGCTGGACAAATGGCATGTAGGCTTTGCTATCCGCAGATTTATGCAGCCGTGCTGTTCTGGCCGGGATTCCAGCTCTCTTTGAATTCCCGCTCTTGGGATTCACATGTATTCTTTCTTCCCGTAGAGCCAGCGAGTAGCTAAGAGATGCATCCCTCATTCGATTTTGGCTGACATGCAGGCTCAACCAAGCCGCCAGCAACATGCTACTGGTACCGGCCGCAACACCACCAAAACCACGAGCCTCAAGAAATTGAAGTGTCAAACTGGGAGCCGACACAAGTTTCACCCCGACACGCCTAAGCCAGTGTCCGTGAACGGTTCCTGGAATCTGGAAAGGCAACATGCGGTATGATCATCAAACCGCATGTAGAAAGTTCGCAGGTCGCACGCAAAGCGGCGGTTCCCACACCCTCAACCCCCAACCCTAAACCGTAAAGCCTAAACCCTATAGTAGCTCCCGTATATAACCCTTAAGACAGTGAAAAGCTGTTCCACAGGTGTCATGCCGCGCTCGAAGACCGACCGCAGGGATGCCCGGACTTGGGCGGGCCCATAGCAGACAAGGAGTCCAGTTGAGACATGAGCCATAGTTTAAACTCCTTTGAAAGGGGGTTATGTATGGGATTATGTAGGGTTTAGGGTTTGGGGGTCTAAACAACTTGAAAAGGGGGTTATATAAGGCAGGGATCATATAGGGGAAAATTATGGGGGTTATTAAGGGGGTTACTAGGAGTTTAGGCTACGGTGCACATGGCTGAAGAATTGCTTGGAGCCTGGACCTTCGTGACAGTGGGTTTGGAGTTTTGATTCTGGGTTCTGGGACAATGGAAAAGAAATGGAAACTACTGTTTGGGGCTTAGGGTTTATATACCTAGGGTCTAGTGTTTTGGCGCGTGGCTAACTCAGGTCTCCGATGGGTGGCCTTTGAACAGGATTTGGGGATGCTTGCTTGTCCTCAGCTTCGAGGGAGACCATGCAGAAATGGAGAAGTTATGTCTTCCTAAACCCTAAACCCTGCTTTCATCTCCGGGACTTATCCCGAACTTGAGCTGGAACTCTCACCGCTGAGATTCTGCCAGTTGCTCTAAGGGTACAGGGAAATCATTATAGTGCAATAGGGTATAATATAGGGTTTATATAGGGATAGTGGAAAAGACAATGGAAATTATTAGTTGGGTGTATAATATAGGGTAAGAGGAGCTACCGACGTGTGCTGGACAAGGCAAAGTCTGGGTCGGGTTGGACCCCCTCATATGAGCCATAGTTTAAAACTGTTTAAAGGGGGGGATTATGTAGGGGGTTGTATAGGGGAGGATTGTAGGGCTTATTGAGGGGGATACTAGGAGTTTAGACTGTGGCTCATGTAGCTTCAAAACCCACATGGCTAGTATTACCTCGAGCCTGCAAGAGCCCTTCAGGCAAAACCCAAAACCCTAGACCCTGCACCACGTGACCCTGAAGCCTATGGCCCTAGACCCCAAGTCCGAAACGCTAGACGGTTTTGAGGGCGTTTAGGGTTTAGAGTTTAGGGTTTAGGGTTTGGGGTTGAGGTCCTGTTGTTCGCCGCTCTCGAAGTCCCAAGAGCGTGCTAGACGGGGAGGCAGCTGAGGCGGCCTCAGGGCTTGAGAGCACATCAGGAGGGGGGGGTGTCTCCATTTCAAGGTTAGGGATGAAATATAGTCCCAACATAACCCTAAAGTAACCCCAATATAGTCCCAATATAACCCCAATATAGCCCCAATATAACCCCAATAGAGTCCCAATATAGCCCCAAGGTTAGGGATGAAGGGGTTCGTGTGTTGCTCAGGTTAGATAGGGAGTGCATAGGGGTTGAAATAGGAGTTCGCTTGAGGACGTAGTGTTTGGCATCATTTTTGTTCTATGGGCTGTTGCGACGGTTTGCTGGGTTCGGAGAGTATTTGCAATCAGGAGTACAAGCACCCGTACAGTGGCCGAGAATTACGTTTGCACTCAGGCAGCGTTTTCGGATTTCTGCCGTCAAGATTTATAAGATCAGGGTTTGCTGAGGAGAGGTTTCACCCCTAAACCCTAAACCCTAAGCTCCAGGGGTTTGCTCTTTATGGGGAGGTCAAGGTCGACATGCAACCGACGAACAGCTTCAGGCAAACCCCCTAACCCTTAATCAAACCCTATAGACTCTTTCTATACCCTGGATAACCTGTACTTACTCCCCACATACACTTAAGCCTAAGCCCTAAGCCCTCAAGCCTGTAGAGGCCTCAGATTTAATGGGGCTTCAACAGAAAGGGGCGCCTTGAGCCTCCAAAGCTTGAGACACAAGCTGGTAGATATGTTCTATGGACTTCCATCAGACGTCACGCAGGTTCCAGCATCATCATGATACCTGACCTCTGGTTAGCAAGGAGTGGTGGAAGGTTTCTTGTAGCAGTCCCTGTATAATCCGTAGTTATACGGTAGTATCCATTGCTTTAATTTCTTCAGAGTTAAACCACAACTCTAGAAAAGTGCCAGGGATTGTTTTTGGAAATCAGGGCAATGGTCCTGCTGTTGATATTAGAAACTCTGCATGGTTCTTGAATAAAGGGTACTACAATTTTCCAAAATATAACAAAGCCACATCAACATCCTCACGCACACCCTCTTCAATAATCACGCATGTTGCGCCGGCACAAATCCAGGTGTGCGCTGCCCAGTTCCATACCTTTGCCCAGAAGGCCAGAGTGTTCAGAAACCCCTAGTATCCCCCTTAATAAGCCCTAATACTCCCTATATGATCCGCTATATAATTAACCCCTTTTAAGCAGTGTAGACTGAAGCTCATAGCATCGCTTTGATGATGCTGAGGTGTCTGGAAGGTCTGGGTGCACGAAGCTGTTTTGTGAGCGCGCGCAGGGAGCTATGAGTAAACCCTAAATCCTAAACCCAATCAACTTGTGCTAGGGAGGATGTTGAGAGCTGAGGAGGCTTAATGGGGGTCCTGCAATACTGCAGGCGAGATTCTTGTAACCCATAACCCTACTTGGAGGGTCAAGGGGACTGAGCAAGTAGGTTAGTGATTAAGGGGGATTCCCGGAGTCGTTATCAGGCTTGCAGGGGTTAGAACTGTACTTACTATGTCCCCCTGATCCGCCAAGTAAACCCTCCGTGTAGATATTCGTCAGGCTTGCACCGGCTGTTGTATCCTTTGAGCTCGAAGGCATGTAGTCACTCGTTCCTCTCTTCGAGAGTAGTTGCTAGTAGTAATGAAGCTAGTAACGAAGTAGTAGCACTTGTAGTACTAGCGTCAAAATCAGGACTAGTAGTACTGCACCTACCTCAGCCCCTGTCTTTCAAGATCTGTTTGCTACAAGGAAGAGGCCGTCAAAATGTTGAGAGGTGATTTTAGCTACTTTTACCAATCTTATGTGACGGTTCTGCGCCAAAATGTTGACGAAATCTTGTTTTATCGATGCCTGTGTATTCAGGCGGCTGCGCTGATCAAGGAGGCCAATGGAATTGCAGGGGATTGGATCATGAGAAATAAAATGGAAACTACTATTTTGGGTTTAGGGTGTGGGGTTTAGGGTTGCCAGGGCCCACAAGGACAGGATCTTCTCTTCAGAGCTAAAGGTGGTCGTAGGGAGTCTCGTTGAGTGCTTCACAAAAGCTTCATTCAGAGAACTGAACGTGCAAGTTTCTCCATTTGATCCTGGGCCTTCCGCACCTTTGCAGGCAGGTGTCTCTGTTGTGCATGGACTTGGTGAATCGCAGCGGGCACTACTTACAGAATGCAATCCCCAGGGTTTCATGCGAAGGTGTTTTTTTGCTATTTACGCAGTGTGATTACAATTTCCGTGCCAACCTTCATTTCCTTCGCCGTGACGGTGCTGACGAAGATGATGCTTGTGAATGCCTGTGTGTTCCTCTTCTTAGCCTGCTTGCAGTCTCTAAGCTCCAACCTTGCTAATGGGCGATGCTCGCAGCAAAAGAGCGGATACCAAACCTTCTAAGCCCAAGTCTGTGGGGGCACAAAGATTCAGAACAGCTTATGATATCTGATAAAGAACTTAAAAGTTGTGCCGATGTATATTGATGGTTTGTGTTCCCAAAGGTACATGCAAGATCATACCATGGCATCGCAAGACGCCCAGACCTAAGTTCCAAACAAACCCTAAACCCTAGATCCGATACCCTAAATCCTAAACCCTAAACCCCGAATCCTAAACCCTAAACCCTAAAGCGTAAGTATCAAAACCACACCTGAGCCCTTCTTGCATCAAAGGCGTCCCGGAATTCTGCCAGCTCCCCCATAGATCTCTCCGAGGCGCTCTGAAACGCAGACCTAGTTTAGGGTTTAGGGTTTTAGGGTTGAAGGTTTCTTCGGTTTAGGGATATTCTCCCCAATAATGGACAAGCAAATGGGAAAGAAATTAAAAAATTGGAAATAACGATTTTGGGTTTCGGGTTCAGTGATATTATCCCAATGATTGAGAACGGAGTGGAAAGCAACATGGAACATGAAATAGATACAGGGATGACATATAGATCTTCATGCAGCAGGCAGGCATTTGCCATGTGGGCCTGTAGCAACCAACGAGGGTTCAGGGGCTGTTGAGCTGATGGATTGCCACATTCAAGGTTCAGGGTTTAGGGGTTAGGGGTTAGGGCTTAGGGTTTAGGGATTAGGGTTTAGGTTTCAAGGATCAGACTTGAAGGGTTTAGGGGGTTGTGTGCTGGCAGCTCATGCTTATGCAGCCGGATAGCTTTGCTGGTTTCGGGCTGCGTGCCTCATCCGTTGCTAAACGTAAACCCTAAACCCTAAGCCCAAAAAGCGGCGCTGCCAAAAAAAGGCGTAAGCTCTAAGCCCTAAACCCTAAACCTTATGTACATGTCATCCTCAGGGTACCTTTCTGTGAGCTAAATGGTGCTTTCCATACATAGGGTTCACGATTGGTTTCTGTAAATAGGGAGGCCGCAATATAGATCCCGGTATACTATGATCCCCAGTATGGAGACGCCCCAAAAAGGTACCGGCAATTTTGGAAACCAACAATACCTATCAAGTACCGCTGTGTCCAGTTAATTTTCATTTTCTTTTCCATTTCAGTGTCCATTCTTGGGTTATTATATCCCTAAATGCTCCTATATAAAATTTGTGAGGAGCTTCATGAAAGAGAGGCTGCTATTCATGACTGCGGGTTTATGTGTCTTGCCTGCGCTCTGAGGCCGCAAGGTCTTCAATCACAATGCTAAGCCTTGATACCACCACACAAGATCCTGCCACTTGAGCGTTCCGTGTCCTCCACCTTGTTCTAAGCAGGTCAGGGAGCGCTTGGAAATCCTGCTGGGCGACGAAGAGAAGCAGGTCAGTGTATTCAGGGGGCTGCGCCACAGGATTGCCGTGGAATTCTATGTGCAGAGTCGTTGTTCAGCGATTGGGTTCATATATGGCGTAGCACACAGGAGCCTGCCCAAGGGGGATGCAAAAGCCAGGCCCCTCGGGACAAGTGCCAAAAAGCAGCCACCAGCAGTGCCATCCTCCGCCTTTCGTATTGCCTTGCGCAGATACATAATACGCACAAGGATTGGGGTGGGGTTGGGGGATGGCGGATACATGAGTGTATGTACTGTCATAGCAGTCTTTGAGAGAGGTAAGGACCAGCACAGCGAGCATTCAGAGTAGCTACTTCTAGATCTTCTAGTCATGGGCATCTTGCAAACTCGTGCATATCAAATCACTGGCAACAATTATACTAGTACATCACGAAGAACTTGTCATCTTCGATTTCCTGATATCATTCGGTAGTATTGCCACTAGCACAGTTACATCTATTGCCAGCAATGCTCAGTATTAGAAGGGGTTTGGCTTGTTCAGGTGTATAGTCCCCCTTAAGTAGATAGAATCTGGGGTTTGTGGGGATCTTATCATAACATAACCAAAGCCAGAATTCTATCTATTTAAGGTGGACTACAGGTGCTTCGAACTTGGAACGATAGCCTTGAGGCATGGCCATGGAGTTCAGCCCCAGAGGGCCAAAACATTACCAATATATATTATAGTCTAAACTCCCTAAAGGGGGGTACTATAGGGAGTATAAAGGGGACTACTACAGGGGTTATTCGGTGGGATACTAGGAGTTTAGACTATACCTCATATAATCTAGGGCACTGAAAACTGATTAATCTTATGGTAAGAAAGACTGGAGAACCACAGGGAAAGGAAGGTGGACAATGAACTGGAAACTGGAGTTATAGGGATAGTCGCAAAAATTGTGGTCCAAGATTCCTTGAATAGTTATGGTACACGGTAGATCAAATAGATTTCAAAATGATGCTCACAAGTGTCCAGGCCCCTACAGTACCCCTAGGCCCTTCAGCACAAGCCTCGTCAGGGCCAGCAGCTCACCCGACTGCGTTGCAAGGCCACAAAACTTGTACGCAACTGGTTTTCAGTCGTGGGGGTTTCCAAAGCACGAGGTGTACCTCTTTTGGAGGTTTCAAAAAGAAGGAATTAGTTCCTGCAGGGTCTAGATTGGGGCCTTTGAGAACTCCCATGTAGCTCTTTGTTGAGAGTATGTAAGGAGACTGTTTGGGGTAAGGCAGCTCAGGCGAGAGACATATTGTCTCAATATTCAGATTTTCCCATCGAGTGTAGCACCTTACAATTGCTGGATCTAGTTAAGTAATGGCCAAGTCTGATTTGGATGGAGAGTGGTGTACTACCGGGGCCCAAATTCAGTAGATAGGGTTTAAAGAAATGTGCCAAGGAAAGACAAAATCTGATTATGCAAGGAACAGTTGCGGACCTTACCCTGAGCTCTAGAATGTATTCAGAAGACAAGGACGTCTCATTGGACCCAAGCTCGGCATGGAAGCTCAAGTTCACCGCGTCGCACATCGGATGTTCTGCAAAAGGTAGGCTTGTTTTCTAGATGCTGGCTGTTTGGATTTGCCAGCAAGAAACCGAGACGCTAGCCCTTCTACAGCTCGTCCTCGACAGGGCACCTTCTACTCCCCTTGCAACCCAGGGCAACGTCCCACGGGGGTTCAGGTGGATGACTTACACCGTCGCCTGCGGCTGCTTGCCGCCACCTTGGAACCTGGGTTGTCTCCTTTCAGATAATTGGCTGTTTCACACAGATCTCCTTTCCAGGTCCGTATGCCTTGGAAGAACGTATCTAGCAGTGGGGGTATGCTGGGGCGACTTTGAGAACTGCCCTTTTGGCTGCAAAGTATACGGAATGCTGTAAAATTGGAAGCGGTTGGACTGAAGTTGAGAGTTGAGTTTGACGTGGATGGATTTGCATTTTTTGCGTTGAGGACGCATACAGGGTTAGGGAGCTTGTTGTTGTCATTGATGAGTGGTCCATTTCTCCAGATAGGTGGTGCCCTGCCTACGTCCTAAAGACACTTGGAATTGTTGTCTGGGATTCAAATTTCAAAGGCGAACAAGTGTGACATCCCAGATCTCTGATTAATAAATCCCTTCCTTAATATGGATTATCACGGGGATCCCAACATGAAGGCCTGAAAGGAGGGGGCTCATTAATTCTGGGTCTACATTAAGCTGTTACATGTGTTGTCTTCCTCATGTCCAGCACTGGGGCAGATCCGTGGCCACGCGTTGGGGTTTGAGGCCTCGTGCTCTCTTTTGTGCAGTGCCATTCCTTGCCCAGGGTTCACGCATGCAAGATGATATCAGAATAGGAGACGAGACCCACCAGGGCAAGGATACAGGACGAGCTGACCTACTGAAAGTACGTGTGGAGTATGTTCCACCTGTAGACACAACTGCCTCGAGTGCCGATTTAATGATCGTGCTCCAGAGAAACTATACGAGCAGTAGTGTTGACAGTCATGCCTCAATTAGATGCGAATGGAACACGACTAAAAACACTTGAAGTACCTCCAACAATGACAGTAAGAACCGTCATGGTACCAAAAAAGCAGTGGCGGCGGTGGTCGAATTCAGGCGCCTACTGCAGCACCCGCAGCAACCCAGGCCTTGATGTTGACCTATTCTGGTAGAGCCCTAAACCCTAAACACCTAGAACCTTCAAGTGTTCTCTATAGAGCCCAAATACCCCCAAATAGAACCTATATAGATCCTTTTTAAGTACTTGGGGGGCCCTGGCAGGGTTTAGGGTTTTGGGTTTAGGCTGGTCTTCCGCGTCTGGGAGGTTGTTGCTTGTTTATTCTTAAGAAGCGAAGGAGTAGCTAGGTAGCGAGGCAATCACGAACTCGTTGAGTACTTGCAAGCTTCAGAGAATTTTAGCAGAGTCTTCACATGTTAGGAGAGTTTTTGTCCTCCGATGAGCAATCACAGGCTGCTATACATAAAATTACTCCAGCTATTTTGCAGGCCAAGTGATAAGTAAGCAGCACGCCCAAGTTACACCCGGTCAGTTTTACTAGGATATCAACAGCCTGCTGCAATAGGGGCTGGACTTTCTGAGCAGTTTTTTCTTGGAGAACAAGAACGAAGCTGTTCTTCCATCCTGTGCATAGGATTCACTTGTGAACGCATGCGGAGATGTGGTTGCTGCAGTGTTTGAGTGGTAGTGATGCAGTCCAGACTTCTGTCCTCACCTGTTTTTGTACCCCAACAGTCACCTGCAAGCATACCTTGAAGTCGCATCTTTCACAGCTTAATGGGTTCTCCAGCCCATGTCCAGTCCGGGATGACAAGACTATTCTATGGGCCTTGCGGAAACTCACCACATGGAGTGGAGGAAGTACCATTAGGCGTTCACATAGGTTTGCCCGTTTGGTGTGGTCTTTTTTTGGAGCTTCCCTCTTGACAGGATTCCATCTGCCCGCTAGCTTTCCAAGAGCTCCATGTCCAAGCCTCCCCACAGATCGCACTTGCCATATCAGCAAGGTCCAAGGCGATGTTGTACTATGTTCCGCCGGCCCCCTTGAACACTTTCCTTGCGCCCTTCACGTAATACTTAGATTCTTAGCCTTTACTTGGATCGTTGTTCAAGAAGGCATCGGCTCTGTTTTCGGATGCCCTGTGTATTGCCACAGTCAGTAGATTCGGCTACATGGATGGAACCTGAAGTGTAACCAACCCAGTCACAAGCTTCTTGGCATGCAAAACTAGAAGTCCTGCTGCTGTGACTGGAGGTATCAAGTTAAACAGTAAGTTAACAAGTGACCATAGCAGAAGCGAAGCCAATCGTCGTAATACCCGTATCTTCATCCCTGCAAGCAGCTAGCCAGTGAAAGGCAACCATCCAGCCAGAGCAAGAGCAGGTTGTAGGTATCAGGCGCGAAGCAAGGGACTATCAAACACCAAGAATGGCTTTTGCAAAACCATCTCCGCTCCGCCAGGCTTCTTCTCCGAACTGCCGGGGATGGAGGAAATCTTGCACTACTTAGGATCCTCAAAATATTGTAGTTATGAGGGTATGTAGTATATTGTGCGGTGCAAGATTTTCTCCATCCACAGTAGCTCGACCCTGAACCTAACCCTAGACGCTAAAAGCCGCATCCCGCTGTTTGGCAGATCCCTGGAAGTATGCGTCGTGCTGCTGCGCCCTCCAGCACCTTGACCCACTCGGAAGTTTCCAAAAGTAATGGGGGGTCGGGCATTAGGGTTTAGGGTTATATGGGGTTCCACAGGGAATTTATGGGGAGATATAGAGGTGCAATGCAGAATTGCATTCAAAAAGAACATGGACAATTACATCGGGATACCATATAGTGGTTTCTAGAGATTATCAGGTTCCATGAATTAGGGTTCTCTTTTTTGGGTCCCACAATGTGGATTAGTGTTTTGGGTTCATATTGTGATGCCCTGATTTATGCAAACTATCATCCGAAACTTTTGACTCCGTGCACGTTGGGCTTCGCGAAATTGGGCTTCACGTCTTGGAGTTTAGGGCTGGCATATGGGGTTTTGCGTGCTCTTAACCCTAAATCCTAAACCCTTATCCCTAAACCTGAAACGCCGAACCCAAACCTTAAACGGCAAATCGTAAATCCCAAATCCTAAACCCTAAACCCCAAGCCCTGTATGCACCCGAAGTCCGCTGCAGTTGGCAGTGCCGTGGCTCCATGGGCGGCAAAGCGCACGGCTCGGCCAAGGCTCCTGGACTGAGGCCAGGGAGGGGAGGATACATTCCTATTATCAGGTTTAGGATTTAGGGTTTAGGGTTTAGGCTTTAGGGGGAAAACAAAATGGAAACTATGTTAGTAGTTTCCATTTTGCTTTCCATTATCCCTATATAACCCCCAATATATTTCGTTTAACAGGAGGTATAAGGAGGATTTAGGAGGGGAGGGTGTTTAAGAGGGTTAGAGGCGGGTAGGGCCGAGTAGGGCTGGCCGCAGATTTCTGACGGCCTATCGGGATGTGTTGCGTTGAGAGTTCGAGGCGCTTGTACGCACTGTAGGGCTGCCTTTTAGAGTTACACTGCGAACGGAGCAGTGGAGAATGCATTGATGATGGTTCTTGTTCCTGTGGACGCTCTTGATTACATGAAATGGTGCTAATCATGAACATTCTTCAGCAGGGCTGCGTGCTTATGCTCAATTACGACGAGTAGGTTTCCCATTCAGGGGCTGGGCGTGTTTACGGGACCTGTATGCCCACGTGAGCAATTCCGCGCGACCATCTGTCATCATATCAGCGCGGGACGGGCTTAGCGTTCAGTTGGTTGAAGCTTGACGGATTCCATTGGATGTGAAACATATGCGTCAGACAGGTGCCACCGGTTGGAGCATGCATCATAATCATCCTACTAGTACGGAAGTGCGAGTTGTTGCAAACTACTCACTGGACAAAGGAAATCTTGACAAAATCATGAGAATGATGAACAACAACAAAACCTTAAGCCCAAAAGTGAAGCAACAATCAAAGCTCTAGGCCTTCAATCAACAGCTTTCTCTGTTTAGGCTAGGGTTTAGGGGTTATATAGGGAGAATGAATGGAAAAGAAAATGGAAACGACTGTTTGGGGTTTAGGGCATGATCTCGCCCTAAGCACAAAGAGCCTGGACCCAAATCTCGCCTGCGAACCGGGAAACATTTTGCCAAGCCTGCCAGGTTTATTCGTGGCTAGAAATGGGGCCATAAGCAGCTCGAATCCTGTAAGAACAAGGGCATACCTCTGACAAGCCAGTTGCAGAACCTAGATTGAGGATTTAGGGTTCAGGGTAGCGGATGACGGATTCCCCCCGTTCCAAGCTCCCCCTCCTCTTGCACAGTCCTTCCTATCAGGAAAGCGGCAGGATTGGTTTGATCTGTGCAGTACTGGGGGTTGCAAGTTCCGCCCCTTGAGATATGCAAATTGTCCCATGCAGTCCACACGGCTGCAATAGCTACGCTCCCCCAAACGAACATGACACCTGCAGAGGGGTGTCATGTAGATTACTGTCCCTTAATGGGAGTGTTTTAGGGTTTGATTTCATTTTGGGGGAGCATACTACCCCAAACGCACCTGAAAGCCATCGCCAAATTAAAGTAGTTTGACCTCTACTTCAGGCGATGTGGTCTGGCGTGCATCTGCATCTGATTCTGCAGCAGCATGTAGATTTGGGAGTTTCCCAAAATCAGGGGTCCCCATAATGAGGATTATAGTATTTTGAGTTCTATATTGGGGTACGCATTTTGAGAAACTGCCATCTAGGGGCGTTTGAAGATAGCCCACTGGGAAGCTGTATTGGGAACACTTTGCTAGCACAGTTTCCAACCATAGTTATTTGGGCCATGATTGGTTCAGTCTTTGGAGCGCTGAGTACCGCAGGATATCTGGAATGCAAGTGGGCTATCTGAACGCAGGCACTGCGAGACACATGGCAAAAGCGACGCACATCCATGTCCTTCATAGATCGCTCACGGCAGTTTGCAATCAGCTTGCGGCTGTACTCCCAATTCCCTATGCTAGTCTTCCTGCAGAACATTTCTCGGCATCGCGAAGATCCGATTTCCCAGCAAAACTCCTACCCACAGACACAAGAGCCACGGCTATAATTTGGGAATGTCGTCATTTGCCTGGCCAATACCCAGTGCGATTGCTCCGTTGACAGCCTTGCTGTGGGAAGTGCAAGGTTGCTGGATCCCGTTGTGCCTTCGAATAAAAATACTAATAGCCAATGATTATTAGTTATCATTGTTACCAATATTGTTACCATTATTGCTTACCATTGTTATAATATTTTTTTATTACCCTTACTATTATTGCCTTGTGCAGCAGAACCTGCTGATTCAAATCTTTAGGGTTTTTCTGCGCGCTGGGATGAGAATACTGGAGACCCCTAAAGCTGCAAAACTCAAAAAGTCTAAAGCCCCTCAAACCTCCAAACCCTAAAGACCCTAAAGCAAACACCTCTGCTCTAAACCCTAGATGTGCCGGCCTACACCTTGGGTAATCACGCAGGGCTGGGTGGCATTAATCATATTCTTCTTAAGTCGTAAAGCCCATGTTCAGGGTCCAAGCACTTGCTTGTGATTTGTAGGACCTGCTCTAGTGCGGGCCCCGCCGCAGCAGTAGGATGGCAAAAAGTTCAGGTTACTCAGATCCTTGTTTGAGCCTAGGTCCCTGGGGGTTGATTAAACGCTACAGCTCGGATTCTGCAAGGGCCCCAAAAGCAAAACACATTGAAGGGAACTCTGTACGTGGCCACTGAAACACATCGGAGGGGGGCCTTTCTTATGTATAGGGACCAGCAGATGACATTCCCTGACTAACCATGAAGGCAATGTGGTGGTATCTGATTGGTTTTCAAAATTATGATCCCTTTTTGGGTGCCCTGAATATTAGGTGCCGTATTATAATGGGGATCCACAAAGGGACCATAATTTTGACAGCCACCCATCTGATTGTTGCCAGAAATCAAGAGATGAAGGCGCAACGTGATGCCAGAGCTATTCGAGGAGCTTTAGGATCTCGGGAAAGTGAAATAACCTGTCCCGACAATTAGGAAGATTATGGAATGACCTTGGCTCAGCCAATGCCACAAATAAGGGCGCCAGGACCCCGGGTGCCAAGCTCGCAACGTTGGCGTGCTCGTTTGGAGTGCCCCAGACCCCTGGGAGGATCTAAAAATCAGATCCCCTATATAGACCCATTATAACCCCTGTATAATCCTTATATACTTTCCCATATGATTCTAGGGGATCTAATTTTTAGATCCCTTTGGGGGTCTGGGGCGTGCATGAGTTCCTGGCTCACGAGATGCACCTCAGAGAGCCGAAGATGTCTTTCAGCCGAAGAAGTGGGATTTTCTCAAAAAAATCCAGCGTCCCTGGTTTAGGGTTTAGGGTTTAGGGTTTACGGGTAGGGCCCCCTAAACCCTAAACCTTTGTAGGGCCAATATTTTCCCTGCAGTCTTCATCTAGCCCAGGGCCCTTAAGGGTTGCTCATTTTGAGAAACCTCCTGAGGGATGGTGGGCCTCCAGGATTTTGAAGAGGGAAACTGACAGTCTGCCTGTAAGTGTAGCCACAGCTGTTAGGGTTTAGGGTTTTGCGTTTAGGAGCCTTTCTTGGCATAGAGAGAAGATCCCGCAGCCTGGCACATCAGCATTTCAAGCTGTGCTGTGCGGCTACATTTAGAATGTTCGTTTTGGCCATGCCTGCGGTGCAAGTTTGGGAGCTTCTATTCATATATCTAAGCTCTAAACTCTAAATCCTAAACCCCGACCTCCAACCCCCAACCCTAAACCCAAAACCTTAAATCCTAAACCCTCAACCCCAACCCTAAACCCTTAATCCTAAGCCGTCAGTTTGAGAATTCACCTTATGAGCACCCAGATCTACGGAGTTTTGGAGGTGAGCCAGGTCCAAACACCCACATTTGCGGCAAGTTATGTAGGGTTTAAGAGTTTAGGGTTTAGGGTCTAAATTCCTTAAAGGAGGGCTATATAATAGGGGAGATATTCGGAGTTTAGACCATAGCTCATGTCTGGAGGATTCTGACATGGCATATTGGAGTTTGGGCTATGGCTCACTCTCATCTGAAACGTCTGAGAAAATGCGGGCCTGGCTGTACAGAGTTCTGACCTGCCTGGGAAGCGCATCTCTGGCAAAATCCAGGCTCGAGACCGATGAGATGTAAAAGTTCGAGAATACTAAGCGATGTTCTCCCTTAGAGCCCTTCTATAACAATAGCTGCAGGGATTTGGCTCTCGGACCTGGGACCTAAATGTCGGACGAGCAAGGACACATCAGGGTTTACTTTGGCTTCAGATATGCTGGGATGAGACCGTGCTAAGGTCTCTGCTACGCTACACCCGAAAGGTCACAACCTATGGCAGTTGTCATACATAGGGGGACCCCAATGTAGATACCGCAAGATTACAATCCTTGTTATGGAGACCCCCCACATTGGTACCCGCAATTTTGGGAAACCCTAAACCTTAAACCTTATATATCCCTAACCCCTTTAGCCCCCTTTCAGGGCACCCCAATTTTGGGTCATATTCGCGAATGAGGGTGGGAAGGTTCTTTTTCCGTGCACTATCCTGACGTTATTACAAGGACATTGCGGTGGATGGAAGAAATCTTGCGCCACTTAGAGTTTAGGGCTTAGGGTTTAGGGAGCCCCAAATTCTGTCATTATTAGGGTATAGGGTATGTTTTAGGTGCTGCAAGATTGCTTCCATGTGCAGTAGGGGCTTCGTGTCAGATGAGTCTTGATCAATCAGCCCAACTCACATGATCCCAGTACATGATCCGAAGTGTACACACCCCCGAGCTGTAGAAACGAATCAACCCTTGCTAGCATATTCCAAGCACATATGTTGAATCATGAAATTTCAGCAAACATGGGGAGGAGGGCTGCTACAATACAGTTGATCAAAGGCCCCCAAACCCAAAACATAGCTTGGGGACTGCTCAAGGGATTCTCAGGCCCTTCACAGGTTTTTGGGGCCCATTAGGGTCATGGCTTCGGGAAGCTCAAACAGGGGCGGCAGTCTCTCTAGGAGTAGTTTCTGTTGGCTCTAAATTCTGTAGACGGACTCTGCTAGGGTTTCTGTGGATGATGGCTGAGGGCTGACGTGTACAATCCGATTCGCCCATAACCAGGGTCAATGCCGGGGTGAAGCTGGGGGACATGCTAGGGGCCATGGTGTCAACCTTGCACAGTACAGTCGAGCCTCAGTTGCAACCCTTTATCCGAGCTTTGTCATATCCGACAAATCTCAGCTGTGCTGCTGGCTCAAAGCTAACAATTGTAGTTGAGTCTGCTTCGTTGCTTGCGCAGCTGAGTGCTGATCGGCTAGTATCCGGTTTGCAGAATGCGGAGCTTATTTTTGGGTTTTTCCTTTTCGCGCCCAGGGTTGAGGTTTGGGGTCTTATGCTAGCACCGGAAAGCTAGGATACTTCATTGCCATATCAGCAGGGTGCATTCTCATCTTGCGCAGTGATACGGCCCAAAGTTGCTGCTCACATTGCTTGAAAAGTTTGCTACCTGAGACTGCACAGGGTAGCGAATTTGGATCTTAGCTGCTAGAAATTCTTGATGGACGTTGTACAAAGAGCCTTACCGAACTTTCGTTGAGCATTTGGATCTGAACACCGAACATGTTCCCCTACGTGACTCAGGGTCAGAACTGAACTTGCAAAACCACTCATTCCATTTTTTCGATGGCAAGACAGGAGTTCTACTGGAGAAGCCCCTAGAGGCCAAGAACGTTAAGCACTGAATCGCCTCCAAGCCTGTTTCTGCTCATTTTCTTGATCCCTGCGCTAGCCCTTCAATGTTCGGATGCTGCTGCGTTTTTCGTGGTGATTCTTGGTCCACCCATTCAAGGCTTTCATCCGAGACAAAGATTTACGAGCATCTGGACCGCCTTCTTATGCGCCTGCCTTGGCTTTACACGCAGGGCGTGATACCAGAACCCTTCGAATAAGTTTGGCGATGCGCAGTCGAGTAGCATGACGCTGACATTGACTGATTGCCAACGATAGCCATGCTTCAAAGTAATGAAGCCTTTGCAGAAGTAGGGGCAATGATTCTGGCACTTATATATCTGATTATGGAAGGGATACTCCTGAGGTCTATGTTATCTCCACTCCTTTTCGACATGACCTGTCACTACAGCGGTGCCGCTGCCGATGACATGGAATCAGAGGAGGACGATGATGACTGAGGCCTGGTTGGAAGTGGTGCGTGGTTCCCAGTAAAGGCATGATCAACCAACAATGCATGAGGATTAGCCAAGATCTAACCAGGATGTCTCTTGCAGTTGTGAAGTAAGGATCACGTGGTTTTGAATTCCACCCCAAGACGGGGTGATGCCCTGGCCAGTTGTTCGTAACTTTGGTTGGGTTTGTCGCCTACCCCATGCGCTCTTCCAAAACAATTGGCGCGGCCTTCCCACTGGTCTACAAACATTCATGGCAGCATTTCTTGAACAGGCTCCTAGCCTCTTGCAGTTATGCACCAGAATTGCACCCAGGGATGGCACTTACAGAACTTGTCCATGCCAAGCTCATGCCCAAGGACTGGTGTTAAGCATGACACATGTTGCGCCGGGTGAGCTCGAGTTTCTCTGCGGGGCGGCGTGGCAGCATTGCCTGCGACCTCCTAACAAACTTAACCCACAGAGGGCGTCGAAGGAGTGCTTGTTTGGCGTGGAAGCTTTCATGGCTGAAGCCATTTGTTGAGTAGCTACAAGAAGCGTACAGGATTTACAGCCGTTTGCTCAACATGACCCGCGGCTAAGACGCGCGTCTTCACCGAGGCAAATGCAGAGGCCGCTGAAGCCTCCAAGAATGCCATTCAAAGCCGTCAATGCAGCTCTTACGCGCGGCGGCAAAGGACCTGAAAGTTGACGGTGCAATATACTCATTTCTGGTACTTGACCCACACAAGTATCATTTCCATTTACAGGACCCCAAAAAATAGCCCTTGGATTGAAAAAACACCTACCCGCGAGGTTCTCTTCCAGAAGAGTTCCTCACCATTCGGAAAGGAGAATCTTTTCTTGATTTTAGGGTTGGGGCAAAGGCATGTTTGGAGTTTGTAGAATTTGCTTGCTGCAGTTTCCGATATCTCATTTGATGTGTATAGCTATGCCCCGATGACTGACATTTCCAATGGCCCATGCTTTTCTGTTTAGGCCACGCCCGTTTGCTGTTTGAATTCAAAGAATATTGGATTTTGTCTCCCTTGAATATTATTGAGGAACAGCGTTCATATGTCCATAGATGTTTGTGTCGTTCTTGTGGCCAGGGCGACACATGCGTCCTTGCCTGGCCAAACACTTGGCTTCAGCCGATGGGTTCACGCATGAACTTCACAACGTGTGCTGCAGCTCGCCATGACATAGTCAGAAAAATGCGCTTTCAACTCCCTTCGTTCCAGCTGCCTGGTAAAGGAGCGCTTGTTCACTTGACGCAGCCATCTGGCCAACGTGTGTTTCAAGCTCAGCAACCAAGCCTTGACTCCACAGCAAGATTGTCACCTCCCCGTGCAGGACGTTGCACTGAAGCTACGGGCATAGGCTCGGAGTTGGACATTGGGTTGCTTCAGCAAATTCAAGATCAATCATACACGCATACTGGCAACAGTTTGTCGTACGGGCTTTGACAGTTAGACATGCGCTGTTTCACATGTGCATACAATATGTGTGCGTCCTTCCATGGACTGCAAGAACGACAGCCCGCGTGCGGGAAAAACAAGACCACTTGTCTTACATCTGGGAAACTGCGCATGCGATCAAACTCGGTGGCGGTTTAGTTTGTGCAGGCATGGACCTTGGAGAATCCCTACGCAAGTGTCTTGTGGCTTTGAATGAACAGTAGAATCACCCACTTGCTGGCACCCCACCCTACCTTCACCCGCGTCATTACTATCAGAGTATGCTCGCAATTCAATGGTTATCGGGGCGCACTCGGGGTTTTGGGTTTTCTCGATTATGTGAAATTGCCGGGGTCAACTATTTCATCGCAGAAGGCGTGGAGAACCAACCCAGATGTCATTTTCCGCATGTTAGCTTGACTTTTTGGGCTTAGGGGTGTGTTATTAAGTTCCACCTTTGGACCGTGAAACGTAATGTGGACACCCAAAGCCCAAAGCCATCAACATATATACCCCAAAGTCTGATCAGCCACCAAGTGACGTTGGACTTGTCCAACTTCCAGATTGAAGAACCCCCGCCACGCCTATCATAGAATGTTACCGGTGCAGGACGTACCGAATGATCGAATGATAGATTATCATTTCATTTAGGTTTCGTATTCAGGACGCGTTTGCAGGATTAGCAGCGATCCACATCATCCCACGATAGGTCGATAAGTGGGTTCCAACACCTGTTGCCTGTTGTTCTAAATGTTAAGGCCGTCTTACAAGAAAATGCAGGCAGCTGCGCCCTCAGCAATGCAGACAGCTGCGCCCTCAGCAAGATTTGCTTTCGCGGGGAATTGATTTGAGGCCTTTCATTACTTTATGGTCTGGGAGTTTCAGGGTCTTTGGATCAAAAAGTTTTGTGTTTCTTGGTATGTCGTTTCCCTTTGTTCCTGCACTGTTCGATGACTTCATGGTGGCTCAAAAACGACGCTGCTAATTTGAAGGTCATTGTATTGAGCTTTTGGTGAAAACCTCTGGGCCCACATGCCGAAGTATGACATGTCTCCCCGACGCCCCGAGATTGCGGGTTTTGCTGTAGAGCCCTGACTAACACATCGCCGGGTGCCTTGTGCTTCGTGGAGTTCTCGCCTTAGGCGACCATGCAAGTGTAGTTGATGAATGCCCGTCATTTTATGCAGAGCTTTGTTTCTGACAGCCCTAGGCTGGCCATTTTGTACGGAAGTTGCATGTGTAAGATGGAGTATTCTTCAAGTGTTTGGGGTGCGTTGTGATGGTCATTTTATAGCGAAGTATACCTCTGGACTACGATTATTTCAGGTTGTTCCTGGGTACGGTGCACGCGTCACAGTATAATAAGTGTAGCTGTTGGATAGCCTCAACATCCATCTCGGCTCGCCTGCTTAAGAAACATTGGGAATCCAATTTATGGACTCCCTGTGTGCGTCCCAGATCCTTCAGCACCCTACTCTACGGACCGCTTTTCCTACCAAATGAGGTGACGAGCTATTGCCAGGATTCTGGAGGGGTATGCTGATGAAGGCTTCTGTGGTATGTTAGGGGCGTTGTGTAAGGGTCGCGAGGCATAGCTAGCTCCCCGCTGAATGAAACCACCCTGCCTCACAAACATCCTAAACATCCAATTGACGGTTACTTTTGAATCAGAATCGGTCGTTTGCTCTTTTCTTCCTGTCTACAATTTACACCACGCCCAAATGAAACAAATTCACCCCAGGCATTTTGACAATTGGAGTTCTTAGCGTGAGAAGTTGCCATGGTTGGGTGGCCTGGCAACAGGGTACCAGCCAAATTGACATGCCTAACGCAGGTTTCAAGTATCTTGAGCCCGTATCTTATTGGGGTCAGTCGGGAACAAGGGGATTATATGGGGGTTATATGAGCTATAGTCTAGACTCTCAGTAACCCACTTAATATTTTTTTTTTTTTATAGAAATCCCGATAAAATCCATTAGAAAATCCTTTTGGAAGGGGTTTAGTCTATAGCCCATTTAGGGATTGCATTCCCTTATTCCCTACTAGCCGTTACTAGCCACCAGTAAAGTATTCAACAATCTGTTGAGAAGCTGTCAGGGACTGTTGCAGGCAGTTCTGAAACAGGCTTAGGGTTTAGGGTCTAGGGTTTTTGGGATTTAGGATTTAGTGTGTAGGGTCCTCCAGAAGTTGTAGTTCACCCAGGACGCATGCTTCTCTTTCAATCGCGCTCCGAGCTCCAAGCCCTTGACTTCAAAGCCTTGCAATCGACACCCATACCTCGAAGTCTTCTTGCTCTAACGGATTCCTTGGACACTAAATCCCCAACCCCCCACTCTTAAAGGAGCATGGTCCTACTCCCCAAGCTTAAGCTCCCTCCAGTTGACCAAGCAAGGCAAGAATTGCGGTTTGCGCGCGCATGGCCAGAGGCTCTGACGGGTTGTTGCAGTAATGCTGCATGCTAGGTTTTTGGTTTGGGCTTTGGCTCAATAGTGCAGTGAGCAAGGACTGTCGATTGGCCCGAAAGAGGCACATGTGTTAGGAGGTACGCTTGCGCCCCTCCCCAAACAGAACAAAACCTGCCAAGACAAGTTGTTCGGACACGGCCACGTGATCCTGTTTCCGGCGCAGTCTCCCCAATGATTAGCCCGCCGCACCATGATCCTTGAATGAACACGAGAAGATGGGTGCTTCTCAAACTGCTGGGATTCTTTTTGTCAAGGCCACAGGACCCAAGACATAGAAGGCCGCAAGACATCGTACATGGCGGTTCAGTTTGAGATACCGGCATGATGAACCGAAGCTCGGCCGGAGCCGCGCTGGGCACTTGCAAACTTATGCAGTTCTGAGGCAGCAGAGATTTGCAGGATTTCGTGATCATGTTTGTACGTGTTGAAGTAGGGGCCTTGGCTAACTAAGAGATTGAAGATGGCATCCGTGAAGCCAGTCTGTGGCTCCGTAGGACATGCGGGAAACTTGCCAGTAAAATCCACAAGGCAGAACCACTACATGTTGCTGCTGCTGTCATCCTTCTTCTTCTTGCCCCTACTGAAATTTTACGTATTCCTTTGGATTTGCAAGCCATGCGCTCGAGGCAATTCAAGAAGATCAGTTCTGAGTTATGACAAGCCTCGCATGCAGGTATCCAGGGTTTTGTTGCCAACCACCACGCGCCCTGCCTAACGAGAGGCATGACAACATAGATTCAATACCAAGGAAGCAGATTTTGCAAAAGGCAGGACTGGCCGTAACTTTTGTGACGACATACCATGCAACAGCATCACGAGCTGCCACAAGAGTCAAAGCACGTGCCAGTAGCAGCAACAACAGCAACAACAGGAACACGTGCTTGTCTTCTCGTAGCCATGCACGTTGCGGCACGATGCCGCCGCGTGCCGAGCCTCTCCGCACTGCGGCACTTCGCTTCAGCACCCCCCGCCTGGGCCCCGAATGGCATAGCCTCACTAGTGCGCCAAGCCCATGTTGTCCAAAGAAGATGCACATCTGTTCCAATCCCGCACCACTGGCACCACTAAACCTGGAAAGGGAGTACATCCGGAAACTTGGTGAGTATCCCTTGAGTTCTTGTACAAGTGTGCACTTATGGTACATAGCACACGTTATTTGGTTTGAGGCTTCCTACCACTGGGGGCAGGTTGATCGACTCTCAAGGCTCTCAGATGTGCTTCAAGTGGCGATTCTTTGTTGCAAATGACACCATGGGTTTCTGCAAGTCTTAATGCCACTTTTTGAAAGTTGTGATGCTTCTGGGCAGCTTCTTCACGTCTTCGGTCGGCATTTCGATGCAACGACAATGTCTGGGGTGATGGTATTGCACTGACCCTGAGATTTCTGGCCCCATTGCCGTGGATAAGCAGAGACTTTGAAATCTGTACCATTTTGGAGGTCCCCATAATGAGGATAATAGTAGATTGGGGTATATAAAGGGAACCCTCATTTTGGGAAAGGTACCATATGCGGAGGGGTTTTGGATATCCAAACGTGTCTGTGGCAGCTCCCACCCTCGACCAGCCAACCAACATGGAGGGTAGGCCCGAATTGTAGGGTTTAGGGTTGTGCATTGGTGGTTCCAGGGCCAGTCAAGGTTTACCAGTTTTGATTGGAAAGTGCAAGCACAGCGGCAAGAGCCTCCAGAACAGATATGTCTTTTCCATATTCGGTGGGCTTCTACATCTTGTGCGTGACTTCTTCATCCCTGTCTGCCATGTTATTTCCATCATGGTTTTTGTTTTCCCAAAACTGTAGAAGCCATGTCGCAGAAGGCACTGAGAGGCAGCCAGCTTGCTGACACTCTCATTTCCAACTTCCTGAACCCCCGCACTCTGAACTTTCAGAAATACCCTAAACTCGAAACCCCAAAAGCCCTAAACCCTTACCGGCCAAGGACGCCGACTCGTACATCAACAAGATCCTCACTGCGAAGGCCTCCTGGCAGGAGAACGTCTTAGGGCTTGTATTTTGAAGCTCCTGGCAAACCTGGTTCACCTCAAACCGCAAATCCTAAAACCTAAACCCTGAACCCTAAACTATTTTGGGGTCATGAGCGAACCTGGCTGTTTGAAATCCAGGCCAAACTGCGCAGGTTGTTGACATTGCAGTACTCCACAATGCAGTCCTCTTGCCTTGTAATAAGTAATCTACTTAAAACTCCTTCGGGATCAAAGCCCAACGTCGGCATTATTTGTAGACTTTACGGCCCAGGGTAGCATCAGAATTTATAGACTTCCTAGATACCCAAGAATTCCTACAGAAAGATCAGAACCCCTTAGCATACTGTCGCTTGAGGGAGAGTGGGGGAGTGGATCCTTATGTTGCTAGAATGTTTTGCTATCATCCGATGAAGTTCTCCCTCGAACTTTCATAATCCCTTCTACACCTGTAAGATACCCTATAATCGTGCCTATCTTTGCCTCGCAAAGCCCTAAACCCTCCAGTAGCTTCCATTATCTTTTCCATTCCCTCACTCCCCCTTTACTGGGTTGCTGTTATGTAACAAACTTAATTGAAATTACTGTAATAAGGAAACCCTAGTATTCACTATATACACGTATTGTGGTAATTTAGTTTAACTTCCTTAACAGCAACCCAGTTGAGCACAGCAAGTGGAGGTCTATGACGTGTGCAAGCGCACTGACCTGCACTTCGCGCCAACCTTGTCCCAGACGACAGGTTCTTTGGACTATTTGTGGGGTTTAGGGTTTAGGGTTCGGGTTGAGGTGACGACAGGTGCCTTGGACTATTTGAGCTACAGTTTAAACTCCTTAAAGGGGGTTATATAAGGGATTATATAGAGGAGTATTCTAGGGGTTATTGAAAGTCATATTAGGAGGTCATTTGTGGAGTTTCCTTGCTTCATCTCTGGGTGGATTATAGTATACTTGCGGAGGGTGTGTAGAACGGTGGGGGGTATTTCTGACATATTCTTTTCAATGCCGCCGATGTTACCTGTAACGGCTCCTTCCTGGGGCCCCCCCCATGTCCCAGAATCTTTAAATGACCACTTTTGAGAGGTCCTCTTTTGTGGCGTCACTTTTGGGCTTATGTTTCCTGTCAGTGCAGAAACTCACTCTGTCAGGGCCGGGAATTGGATGTTCAGGAAGCATTCGATGTTGGGATTGTTGTTTGATATCTGATTGAGTCTGGGGTTCTCACAATAAGCGGCATCGTATTTTGTTGCTAGGATTTTACGGTGAAGAAGGCTAGTAGAAGGGGCAGCTGTACATTCGAAATTTCCCGTGCTTCATATTTTTGTGATAAGGCCTAGGGACAATCCAGAACCAGAAGCAGGTCCAGGAAACCCTAAACCCTGTACCCTAAACTTCGAATTTTTAGGTATAGTCTCCGGGTCAGCATAGGAGAATCAAGGACTAGGGCAATGACGCCAGCAGAAGCTTTGGGGGTTGGTGACGTGCGTTTCGTTTCAGACAGATCGAAGCACAGAGGCAGTGTCAGAGCCTACCGATATGCCAGGATAATTGTTTGGGGTTCTGGTTCTGCTGTTCTGGTAGTCCTGATTTCGTCTGCGTGTGCCGTGGATTAAAGTCGTCATCCCTTGCCAGCAGCAACGAACTTCATGCTGCCGTCATAGGGGAAATGGACCACAAACTGGACAGTTGTTATCTAATCCGTTCTTCCCTAACATTAAAGCCCCCGATTTTTGAACAATAAATTCGGGGGCATACAAATATAGAAGAGCATTTTCAAAAGGGCAAGACTAGTTTGAAAGGGGCCAACTAATACTGAATTGGTGGGAATTCTGGACTTATCAATAACTCATTCAGTTGATTAATTGCACAATCTCGATTGATGAAATGTTCAACTGTTAGCTACTGTGATTCACTAACTGATCTGATTTGCTGATCATTGCTTTTCCATGGAGCTTAAGATTGTAAAGGCAGCCTTATCTAATTCTTGCAAGGACCCTTTCCCCCTTGTAATACGTAATTTTTCTGGATGCGGAATAGTTAATATTACCGGGGAGGGGGGCTGGGGCGGACGTCGCTTAATGTTATGGGGAGGGATTACCTGGAAACCAGTTGCGCGCGCAATCCATCTCTCTAAAGCCAGCAACGTTATCAAGAAAAAGCTACGATCACGTTGTAGTCGATTTCGCTAAGTCGTAGCTCAGTACATTCGGGGTGCACTGCACTGAAATGTACAATCGGGGACGATCAGGGGAGAATCATCAGCCATGATGTCACCATCCAAATCACTGTTCCGTGATTCCTGAGGCAACCGAGTCTTCCTCAAGCGCGCGGGCCTGAGCAACTGAAAGCACCTTAGTCCCACAGTTCGCCGATCTTTGGGCCAAGTGTGGAGCTTGGGTTATCGGGCTATCTTGACATTCATCGTGGCTTCATACGAAGCCGGATGCAAGTCAGATTTTGAGATTTTTCTGAGTCTACTGCAAGGCAAGAGCCATGAACGTATGCTACGGCCAAATATCAGCTGTTTATCCCCGCAACCATTGGTACTATAGCCTTGTAGGGCTTAGCGTGCACAACCCTCAAGCACTAAGCTTCCGCGGCCTCACACTCAATAGCCTTGGATCCGTAAACCCAAAAAAACTGCTTGTACGGCCTAAAGTTTAGGGTAAACCCCCAAGCCCTCGAACCCTGAGGCGAAGATCAGCAGACCGTGTACAGCTTCAAGCTACGCGGAGCCTACAACAAGATTGTCAACTTGTGCCTAGACTTTATAGCCCAGCTTTGTTTGGATGAAATCTTGCACGACCTTTCATGCCCTGAATCCCAGGAATTGCAGTATTTCGTTGATCCTGCGCTGTGCAAGATTTGCTACAGGTTTTGGTGAAAGGCACGCGCACTGCACCAAAGTGGCTAATGGTTTTCTGGGGCTACAGGGTCTATACTTGAGGGTCCAGGACTGATGAACGGTGCGCATTTGTGCCCGCAGTATTCTAAGTCTGGCGATATTCTGAATTGCTGTTCCAAAGCCCTCAACCTTCCAAAAGCCTTGCCGCGGCAAAGGACCGAAGGATTGCGAAACCGAAAGCCGCGCTAACTGCCTCAATTCCCGAGCTGGGATTAGTAGGGAAGATCATTCCACTTGATCCTGTCCATATGGACTTGAAGCCCCGGCAGCTTAAGACCCGAAATCCTTACAGCTTGAGCCAAAACCTAAACCCAAGACCCGAAACCCAGAACCTAAACCCTAAACCTAAACCCCGACACAGAGCTTTCACCCAGGTCCGATGAGGAGAAGTCACGCGGCATTTGCGCGTGCTCAGCGGGGAATCCTGGCAAGTTTGCAGAGTCCCCCTTAGGTAGATAGACTATGGGGTATATGAGGAAGGTATCGTGATCTTGGGGAATTCCATATCCTAGCTACTTTAGGGGGACTGTGCGTGGTGGATCTTTTGTCACATGTTAGGTTTCGATCATCTTTCTGATGAGGATTGCGTAGGACTGCATTATGTGGACCTTGAGTATGAGCAATGCTCGGAATTATGTGGTTCCTAGTAGTTCGAGCTGCAGGATCAAGTCATCGTTTTTTTCTCCTGAAAATGGGAGTGCCCGACGTATTCCTGAGTAGGGACCCAGGACCCCCACAATCCCCTCGTAATCCTCGTATGTCCCTTGGGTCTCTAACCCTAAGCCTAAACCCTAAAACCCTAACCCCAACCCTAAACCCTAAGACGTATCTCACAGTTCTTTTTTTTGGAGACCCTAAGCTGCTGGAGCTCAGGAATCATGCTCAGGGAGTCGCGTTTTCGGCCCGAGCGCTTAATCTCTCGGTGGCCCGGTGAAGCTAACAGTTGCAAGATCTACTATGCTCATGCGGTTCAGGGTCTAGGGTTTCAGGGCCAGGGAAGGTTATTGAGTTTAGGGGCTTGTCTTCAGGGTATTGGTGGTAGTTTGCAGCCGGGCTGTAACTGCAGAAAATGCAGCTACAACTTCTGTCCCCGCTATAGCTACCCACGAACCTAGCAGTAGAAAGCTCACGGGACCTTTGGTCGGGGACTCGGAGCATAGAACTCATGAAGCTGCATATTGCCTAGAACTTACACTTGTTAATATTCGGGCAATCATTGTCCTCCAGCTTCTCAGTGTGCTGGCACCCTCCAGGATGAAATTGCACATTCCGTGTATGTAGCCCCCATATAAACCCAGTTTCCGTTTCATTCCCGATTTTGCACGTGATTCTTCATTATTGAAGAGGGAATTACTTAAGCCCGTAATTCTTGTACAGCCGTTCATAGCCCTATATAACCCTAGGCAGCCTTATATAGTCCTCTATAGGCCCGATACGGCCCCGTATAACCCTTCAAAAGAACCCTATCATTAACTTCACCGCTGTGTGACATGAGCCAGCTTGTGAAATGTTGGCAAAAGCGAAGTAGCTCGTTTTTAGGTTAGGGTTGAGTGTCTAGGGGAATGACAACGATGGTTATTATCCAAATTATGGAATTATTATAGGCCCCCTAAATCCACCTGAGTATGGCTATGGTTGGGTTATGCTTACTCTGGGCCACCAGGTATACCCAGACCCCTTGGAGGATCTAGAAAGCAGAGCCCCCAATATGGTACCCTATACTACCATTGGGTAATTTTTTGGGAACCCTTTGAGGGAGATAAACTTTCTGGGTGGTGAGGCAAAGATTTTCATGCCGAAGACGACTCCAAGCATCAAGGTAGATGCAGTGCGAAGGCCGGACTGACATGGTGCTTAATTCTAGGTGAGAGGCTATAGGGGCACCTAGGCTTGAGGGGTTGGGGATAGGTGAGGGCGAGGGCGCTTAGGAGCGTTCCGCAACGCAGGAGTAGCTGTGAGAACGTGAGAATGTCAACTCCGGCCCTGTTCTGGTCCATCGTCGCGGATTCAAGCCCAACAGTCAAAGCAGAGAAACAGGCTTTCCTCGCCAAGTAGAGTTGAGACCTATACAAGGATCTGGCCCAGCACAGGAAAGGTGTCTAGCCGCAGACAACTGACAAGTTCTGCTGTTGGATAAAAACATCCGTACAAGTTGAAAGAGCCGCACCTAAGCACAATGTTCCGCAGGTATGCCAATGACATATCAGAGGTAATTCTCGTTGGAGACAATTATGACGCTGCTTATGCAGCAACAGTGGCACCTTGCCGGCATTATGGTCAGTAGCGGGCTTTCTCCAGCCGCTCTCCCTACAGCGGCGTGGGGGTTTCGGGGAGAGAGTTTGCGCTCGTTTCGTGGGCCATACGTAGGGGATAAGATTTTTCGGAAATTTGCAGAGGTTGGGTGTTGACAGCTAAGGAAAGTCAAAGAATACTATCTCACGGCTCACTAACGCGAACGAAACTTGAAGGCCCAGTCATCTTGTTTAATCATGTCGACTACTGCTCTAAGAAATAGCAATGCTGCCAGGACTTGTGTTACTGGTGCTTAGTAGGGAATAAGATAGTCTAATCCTGATATATCCCCCATATAACATATTCCCTTCTTTCCTATTGAGCTTTTTTTTTCCTTCCCGCTTAAGCCCATCGACATCTTCAGATCCTGCAATCGTACCATAGTATACTAGGGTCATGCAGGATTGTTAATATCAACCAGTATTTCTTCGGTGTCTTGTGGTCTGTAAAATCTTACGTAGAGCTGGTGCTGGAAAAGTGCACGCCCACCGTTGTACATGAAGTTTGGCACAACTTGCAACGTGTGAGTATCTGCCAAAATCACGGTCACCCGTTTTAGAAGACCTGTGCTACGTAAGGATCCTGCTATCTGCGATGCGAAATAAAGGGAGGTGGCCCCGAACGCGGATTCGTCAACCCATACCCACAGTGTGGTAGCCAAAGTCCTGTTTGGAAGAAAGTAGTTTCCGTAAACAGGGGGGCCCCAACATAGACTCCCAAAAATTACAAGGGACCCCGATTCTCGAAAACTCCCAGGAATGCATTGAGCAAGAGGGGCGCGTGTTAGTGCACCCGCTGCTTGGACTACCATTGAGATCTAGGTATGGAAGAACAGGGTTATACCAGGTAATGTCCTATAGCCCCTCATCGTCACCAACGCAGATAGCACCAGTGTTTAGTAATATTCCTACTTAGACTTAGCTTGAGATAGAGGGTTTGAGGAGTCGCCAGAGGTCAGTTTGTGGGTCTGGGGCTCAGCGTGAAGGGCTTTTGCCCGCGCTGTTTGCTTTCAAGTGCTGCTAAGCAAATTCCTTCATCTACGGTTTAGGGTTTAAGGTTTGGGCAGAAGCCTGCTCTTCTCAAAGGTAGCTAGACTACCCCTCTGGCCCGCGCTTTCGGCCATGGCGACAAAGGTTTAAAAGATAGATATACATGTGCGACATCCGAAGGATAAGATCGCCGTCTTGTGGCATAAGTACTGCAGTCCTTGTTCCAAGCAGTTTTCCCGGGCATAGTCAGTTTTTGTTTTGTTTCAGCGCGGGGTTGCCCAAAGAAAGGTTCAATGATCCTCTGGTCATCGCTGGCCAGGGCACAATTGGAAAGGACTGGCTGCTTCTTAGATGCTGCTGCAGTCGACATGTCCATATTGTCTCCATTGTTTGATATTGTTAGCGAAAATCTGAAGACTACTGTTTCACAAGGTTCGCCATGTATCTATGCATGTGCGCACGCGCGTGCTTGTAGTTCCTGTTTGATATTATTTGCAATGCTTACCATTGCCTTTTCAAAGGAGACAACAACAGCAAGTATACAACATCGGTACTCATGTGCCGCTTATACCGCGGCTTTTCATGCGTAGCGTTGGCTTTGGAATGGAAGCGCACGAACTGCAGACAATGCCTGGCCATCAAGATGTAATGTCGTGTTTATGTGGTCGTAGGACGCTCCTGCCCAGACACGCCTCCAGTCGCTTGTTAGATTCGTGTTTCGAAGCTTAAGCAGGCCTTCTTGCATAGTCTGCAAGTTTGCCAAGTACGTGCCAGGAGGTGCCCCATTTTGAGACAACCTGTTTCCGTAAATGGGGGATTCCCAAAATTAGGGGTACCTATTTTGGGGTTCCTATAATAAGGACTATAGTATACTGGGGTCTATATTGGGGTACCCTTATTTTGGGAAACTACCAAATGTTTTTGGAAGCCCTTTCCGTTTAGGACCAAGGTTTTAGGGATAGTTCGAGGCAGAATGTCTGCCAGCCACGAACCCCTATGCATTAGGGTTTAGGGTTTAGGGTTTAGGGTTAGTATTGCCCCCATCACCCAGCTAAAGCCGGAACCTAAGACTGACCCGGAATGACATTTAGGAGCTCGTAGGCTTCGCACCACCTTTCATACATGAAGAGGAGTTATGGGCATGTACTCAATGGCTTCATAGCAGAACTGGCTCAGATTCGGTTTGTTCAGGACTTCATTACATAAAAATCCAATAGGGAAACAAACAGCTATAGCTATAATGAGCATTTCCACCAGGAATTCGTTGAGTAATGTTGGAAGGAACCTCATTGTTGATAACTTGCCGCTGCGTCCTCAGATGTCAGATATTTCCTGGAAAAGCCAGACTGGGCTGATGTGACACAGATTAGGTTTTTAACGTTAGGGAATCCCTCCATATTCCTAGGGTTACGCGGATTTCGATATATCCCCATCTGACAGGAGATCTTGGAGCAGACAACGAAGGCCATGCATCTTGCGTTTGCTGCTTGCAAAGGTGTGGAGTTGAGTTCAAGAATCAGGGAATGACATGGGATTGTTCATGAAATGATGAGGGAAGGGCGATTCTTTGGTTTCAGGGGGTTGGGCGATTCTGCAAGCGCGGTCAAGATGCTTCTTTGCATTTGTGGACGGGACCCTGGATTGAGAGCCTGTAGATTGCACACATACAGCTTCACGTGGAGCCGCTAGCTATTGATAGCAGCACATTTATGGCTACTCGTACTGACTTAGAGCGCTGCAGCGTATTACTGCCATTGCGAGTACCACAACCACTAGCGGCGCCGTCATTACCAATCCTGCAACTGCTTTACCTCCTGCTATTTCCAATGCCAGTCAAATTGATTATCATCGAGGACCCTCGGATCATTTTATGGCTACTACTATTGCTAGCGCTTTCCCTGTTGTTGCTACAGCAGCTGCTTCAGCAGCTGCGGCTACGGCTACGGCTACGGCTACGGCTACGGCTACGGCTACTGCTACTGCTACTGCTACTGCTACTGCTACTGCTACTGCTACTGCTACTGCTACTGCTACTACTTCTACTACTACTACTGCTACTACTACTTCTACTACTACTACTGCTA
>CAJNIZ010043342.1:0-14017 GCA_905231905.1 Symbiodinium pilosum
GTTTGCGGTTTAGGGTATAGGGTTTTAAATTTGGAGTTTAGCGTTGAGTTTAGAAAGGCACAAGGGGGGACCTTTTAGTATAGGGCTTGGGATTTAAGATTTCAGGTTTAGAACTTCGGGTGAAGGGCAGGGTCTGGGGTTTAAGCTTACAGGGCTTTGGGTTCCTCTCAACCTGGATTTTGGAAAACCCTAAATCCTGCACCTTTGTTCTTTCCTCAAGGACTATTCAACCTATGGTGTCCTAGCAGAGGTACTTTGCGACCACGTTCCCCTCAAAATTTAGACGCCCACCCAGACCGGAAAGCATGCATCCCACCCCAGGAGTCCAAATAGCCCAAAGTAGGTTTCTGGACCCGCACTTATTAGGAAAGTTTCGGGGTTTACGGTTTGAGGTATGGGGCACACAGTACGTATATTGTGCACAGACTTTAGAGCCCACAGTTGATAGCATTCTTCGTCTTGGATCGCTGAGATATAGAGTCTATCCGCAAGTCTTAATTGTCCAGAGACGGGAAATGCAAGCAAACCAAACAAGGGACACCCTAAACCCTAAACCCTCTGCAAAAGCAGGAATCCCTACACATGTCCGATAGATCTTTGCAAACCTGTGGAGCCCTGTAGAATAATGTAGAGCCCTGATTGATAAACCACCTCCCCTTAATGAGGATCATAATAGGGATCCAAAGATTAAGGCCCGTAAAAGACGGGGGGTGGTTTGGACAATCCGTATTAACCTCCTCAAACTTGCCTAAACTAGGCTACTGCCTGGACCCTTATGATTAGAGTGGGATCTTGGGGTATACTTGACTATACGCATGTGGACTTTGAGGGGATGATGTTAGACATTAAACAGGGTTCTACAGTGAACATGCCGAAGTCCGTACCGCGCATAGCCCAAGTTTGCATGTCTCCCTACAAACCCTAATGTGCGGAAACTCAATTAAGTAAGCGCTTCCTGGTGAACCCGAGGTACATGAATCAAGCAGTATCCTTTGCAGGATAGTTGGATCTCTCATATGACTGACGGACTAGTCCTCAACAATGAAGGGCTATAAGCCAAGCCTTTACCCTGAATCCTATATATCCCACCTAGAAACATTGCCGCTGCATGACCCTATAGTCCCCCTTAAGTAGATAGAATATGGAGTCATGGACTATATGGGGATCTTATTATAAAGTACACAAAGCCATATTCTATTTACTTAAGGGGGACTATATATATACTCAATCCCTAAACAAGCCACAAACCCTGCACCTGATCGAGGAGTATTGGAGTTCCTTTCACACTTGCAGCCTAGGATCCGAGTTGTTGTCTCTCTCCTGAAGCAGGGTAGGTAGCTAGGAGCTTAGGATTGTCCAGCCCGGGGAAGGAATATGTGTACGACTGCAAGGGATTCTATAGGGCTTGTTGTAGTCCCAAGGGTCCAAAGTGCACAAGTAT
Source organism: Symbiodinium pilosum (assembly GCA_905231905.1). Classification (NCBI taxonomy): domain Eukaryota; class Dinophyceae; order Suessiales; family Symbiodiniaceae; genus Symbiodinium; species Symbiodinium pilosum. The sequence continues at coordinate 1,442 of CAJNIZ010043342.1, forward strand.
CATACTCCCCAAATCCCGAAATGACGATTGCTAGCATAAGATTCCAGAACTATGTGATGAAACCTTAAACCCTATATGTTGGACCTTTACAGTAAGGGGGGGGGGGAGGCTACAGGGCTTTTCTGTCTGCACCTGGTTTAGTGCAAGAACTTTTGGGCATCGGCTTTAAAGATATAGAGCTGCAGTACTGGTGTCTTGTTGTGTCTTCCTCACTATCTGAACTCATTGATGGCCCCAGACTAGGGTAAACATGGAGAACCGCATGCAAAAGAACATGGAAAAGTAAATGGAAGCCCTACCTGTGGCTCCATTTACCTACAGCTAAGGAGTAATTACCCCGCATTTAGTAGGTAGAACCCATAAAATTGTAGGTAAATGGAGCCACAGGTAGGTCCCTCCAAGAGGGCTATAGGGGTATATACGGTTTCGGGACGTTTTCTGGGTAATTGTTGAAAACAATTCCTTGAACTTATCATGCTAAGGCACTAGACAGAGAGAAGGTTAAGGGCTTAGGGTTTGGGGTTTAAGACAACTTCAGCAAAGCCTATACCCCCCTAACCACCATAAACCCCAAACCCCCCTGACCAAAAATGGAACCTGAAAAGATGACCCTTGGAGACTGCTGTCCTTTAACAAAAGGTTTAGGGGTTACGGCCATATGGGGTTCCACGTCAAGTTGCTCGATTGTAGCCTACAATGACCATTGCAGAGCTCCCAGGTGTGAGGCTTTGAAACCTCAACCTGGCAACCCTAAATCTTAGAAATCCCAGGCCCTCTAAAGTTCAAAAAACTCTGCATGTCCAAAAGCCTAAATTCCCCATGAACCCTATGTAACCGCAGGACTCACACATAAACCCTACAAGCCCTAGCTAAGCCCAAACCCCTCCCCTCAACTTCTATATACAAGGACTAAAACATACAGCTTGAATCTTCTTTTTGGCGACTGCAATAAGGTTAAGCTCCTCATAACAGATACTATACCCTAAATGAGGATATGATGTTACTTTCTGTCACGGACCTTCGTATCCCCAAATACTAAATCCTAACCCCTAAACCCTGAATCTATGCCTTGAACCCAAAATCCTGAGCCACGTCCGTAAACCCAAAACCCTAAACTCCAAACCCTGAAGCCTCTGACCCAGTGGGTGCGCCTTTACCAAGCCAATGGCTTTTTCAAAAGCCACCCTGGCGGCACCCTCACATCGTCTCCACTCCTCTGCCTGCTTTCTAAAACTAAATAGGGTTTAGGGCGCAAGGTTGAGAGGTTTAGGGTTGAGGGGTTTAGGGTTAAGGGGTTTCGGGGTTTATGGTTGAGGGGTTTAGGATCGAGGGATTTAGGGTTGAGGGGTTGAGGGGTTTAGGGTTGAGGGGTTTTGGGTTTAGGGTGTAGGGTTGGAGGGTCAGGGGGACTTAGTAAGAAGGTGAACGGAGATAATTGGGCTCCTTATTTGGCTTGAAGGGGGTTATTAACTTGTTTACTGAGTCCCCCTGACCCTGCAAGTAAGGTGGTAGGTAGTAGTTCTAGTTTTTGAGGAAAATCGAACGGAAAAGAACATGGACAATCAAATGGAAGCTGGCGCTACATCGAGGTTACAGGGTGATTCCCCTGTAAGGGCCCAGCAGGCAATACTTACACATATTTTGGAGCCCTATTAGTACGACGGGTTGTTTAGGTTTTGTGCAGTACATAGAGTTTGTATACTTTGGACCCTTAGGTCAGGGGCTCTACGTTTGTAACACTTTTGCAGCCTCTTCTAGAAAGCATCCTGGAGGCCATATAATGTTATGCGGGGGAAGATATTCTGAACCACACAGTAGCACCGAAACCCCCAACCCTCAACCTAAACCCTATCCTCAAAAATACCAAGAGACCTCATATTGCATGGAATATGGGCCCAAAGTCCTTTGCATATGAACTCTTAGAGCCTCAGGCTATATCCTAGAGCTGGACGAGACTGGACGAGACACCCACAAAGCAAAGAGCGTACATACAAGGGATTTCCGCAGAACAGAAGAAAACTATATATAGGGGTTTAGGGTTTTGGGTTGAGGGACAATATCGACTGCTTTTTACAGATGATGTTGTAGCTATAGATGGCAGAGTGTTTGCCCAGAGGTCCAAGTATCTAAGGACGTGCAATTTAGTAATGAGTAATTCTAGTACAGGTTTTGGAGCAACTGCAAACCCTAAACCCTAAACCCGAGTATGAAGTTCTTGGACCCTCAGGGCCAGGATCGCGAACCTGAGCATCTAAAACCTTAGCCTTCATGTGGGCAGTTTCCTTTTCCAGTGAATTCTTGGTGGTTGGTAAGAAATGGTCCTTTGAAACCCCCATATAACAATCCTTGTATAACATTCTTTCAGTATCAACACAAAAGACCAAACACACCTCAATTAAGGAAAATACTCTCAGGATCTGCGTACAATTTCCAGGAAGATTCCTTAATAAAGGAAACTGCGGCTTCCTGGCCCAACACCTTCCAACCAAACTGAAATATTAGCTTTCATGTTCTTTTCCACTCCCCGTATCCCTATACCCTAAACCGTAAATGATACATGGGGGTTGTTCTAAAGGTCCTTGTAAAGAAGGGACCATTGGGAATACACTTCCTTAAAAGGGGATCCTAACCAAACAGGGAACCTACATTATGGCCATTTTGGGGAGAAGTATTTTGAACAACCACCACATTGATTGCCTCCGCGTCCTTTCGGTCTGAATCATCTTTCTTCTGTTTGGCCCTGGCTTCCGATCTGGCTTGATTTTTAGGGTTAGAGGTTGAAGGTCTCGGGGGTTAGGGTTTTGGGGCGCTTGCTAGGCTAGGGCTGAGGGTATTCTGGAAGTCCTGTAGGCATCTAGATTACGTAGTCCGCTTTATATGACCCCGTGTCAGGGTTTCGTGTTCAGGCTTATAGGATTCGACCCGTTGCATGCACATAACGTGAGCCCTTCTGGATATATCGATATATATATATACAGTACATGACAGGACTTCCTTATAGATTCTGTGGTAAGTTCAGCTTGTTAGTGTTTAGGGTGTAGGGTTTCAGGTATGTTCAGCCTAGGGTTTGGGGCTTAGAGTTACCCAGTTTAGGGTATTGTGCTTGTACTTGCGGCTTCGGGTTTGCGTTTACCTAAACCCTAAACCCCTCAACCCGTAAACCCTCAATTATTGAAACTCGGAACCTCAACCCATGGGGCTTGTTTAGGGTTTGAGGCAACTCTATAATGGGCTATTGGATGCTTGTTTTCCGGGTTTAGGCTTAAGGTGGGTGGAAGGGCCAGGGACGTTCGCAAGATTTTCCATAAAGCACAAACAAAAAGACGCAGCTCAAGATTGTAAACCCTAAACCCTAAACCAAGACTGCAAAGCAGAATGTCCGACATCTGAAGCTCTCAAGAAGCCCCCAAACTAAAACCAGCCACACTCAAACTTCTCTTCCAAGACCCTCCAAGCTTTATTCGGGATATATGGCCTAAAATAGCCGTTACTTAGGCCATAGTACAGGGTAGGTGGAGGGTCTAGGTGGAACATCCTAACTGGGCGCCCCCGAAAGAAATCACCATACGAGGGATTTTCGTAAGTTCTGCACTGAGAAAGCAGCTGCATCTTGCCTCATCAGCAGCTGATAGTACTGGTCTGCGCGCTTCCTCACTGACGGGTAAGGCAATAAGCCACCTAAATGCTAAACCCTAAAACCCTAAGCCCTAAGTAGCCCTGGGCATCTCATGCTGCTTGCCGAGTCCTGCCTATAGAGCTTCGGGCTTAGGACTGCGATCCCTCCCCGTAATAATAAATCTCCCCACTCCCTGCTAGCAAATTCTGCCAATATAGTAACAGTCTATGTCAGCGAATATTTATGATTTGGGGGGTGGGCGCGAGTTATTACAAGGGGGAGGGGATTGCTTGCCCATGGCTCCAACCTCAAACCCTAAACCCTATAAACCCTCAACCCTAAACCCTGAACTCTAGAGTTGCAAGGCGTATGGTTTTGGAACCTTGTGGGTCTGGCCATGACCTGCTGAATTCCATTTGTTCGACCGTTTATTGTACTTAGTGTCATGCGGAATTTAGTGTAGCAAGTATAGTAGATGACCCTAAACCCTATAAGCCCTAATTCCGTCCTGAACCAGAACCCCTATTTCAAACCGATACCCCTGAACCCTAAACCCTAATCCAACCCTAAACCATTTTCTTTCACTTGAGGAAGAAGAAAATCAGGTGGGTTCAGGCCTCCCGCACGGACCCCCCGCATGCACCCCTCACCCAATGTTTTCAAAACATCTTACCTGTGGCTCCATTTACCTACAGCTGCCTATCCAAAAGATGGGAGTTTCGCAGAACAATCCCCAACACACCCCTAAAAGGGCTCCGCCGTAATCGTCTCCTGATTCGCAGAAACCCACCGGCTTCCTGAAGGCCGCCCCTTTTTGCAAAAACTGTAATCCACAAAAAAACAGCGAGAGCCCTTGGCTTGTGCTACCAAGTTGAAGAAATGCATCCTGATAGTAGCCTCTAATCACCTAACCCTAGTAAGAACTCCCGCCACCCCCAATCAGAACATTCCCTTTCTTTATATATATATATATATAAGATGTATATATATATATATATTATATGTATACAGATATAAACACATACATTATGGTGCCATATTTGGGGGATGGTTTGTCAGGGGGGTGGGGCGGCATCATTAGGGGGAGGTGTTATTATAAGATCCCCATATCCATCCCTGCACACAATCCCCTCGTTTCCAATGCAGGAACAAGCCCTCAAGCTAACCTCTGAACCCTACACCCCAAACGCTGTTTTTGGAAGAAGAGACTTCTGCAAGCAAGTGTCATGCGATTGCCAGCTTCGTCCAAGCCAGTTTTCAGATTTCTGCCAAACTTTCGGCTGCTGCTACCTGGCTGGAGTACATGAGGGGGTTTACCCTCAGGTCCTTTTAGAGCGGATATTGGGATGCATAAGGATATGGCAGAAGTAAACAGGGACATGTAGAGGTTTGGGCTTTAGGGGTCAAGTTTGTTTGGATTCGGGCTGCTCACTGGCGCCGAAAGGGAAGCGGAGAAGCGGAGGAGTGACTGGAATGCTCGATTCATCTGCGCAACCGTCCCTCATGAGTCAGAAGTCTGCCACATCTCCAATCCCTAAACCAAAACAAGAAAGCGATATGATAGGGTGACTAGTGCCTTACTGTAGCTCCGCCTTCTTCTACGGTCCCCAGTGCCCCAGGACTAAAAGTCAACAAATTAGGGTTTAGGGTTTGAATGTAGCTTCTCAAAAGAAAATTGGCCCGAAAGCAAGAGACGGAAGGGCTGACGCAACACCCCTGACTTGGTGCCCTAAACCCCAAACCCTGAACCCTGATCCTTAAACCCCTATAAACCCCTAAACTCCTAGAAAACCCTATTTAAAACCCTGAACCCTAAACCCTAAAAAAACAACACCGGAGTAAGATCGAAAGCAAAAGGGAGCCAAGAGGAGCTGGAGGCCACTCCGAGCTTTGACAGCGCAAACATTAGACGTTTTACCCTCAATACCGGTTTAGGGTTTAGGGTTTAGGGCAAACATTAGGCGTTTTACCCTCAATACCCCAACAAATCTCACTATGAGAGACCATATATAGTCCCCCTTAAGTAGATAGAATATGGGGAATTTGGGGGATCTTATTAGAATAAACCTAAAACCATCTTCTTTGTACTTAGGGGGGACTATATATCTTGACAACGCAAGCATTAGGCCTTGAGGGGTTTAGGGCTCTAGGGGCTCCGAGGCTTCGGATTTAGGGGTTTAGGGGTCTAGGGCCTAGGGTTTAGGGGTTTAGGGGTTTAGCGTTTAGGGCCTAGGGTTTAGGGTTGTAGGGGTTGAGGGTTCAGGGCTTAGGGTCTTAAAAGTTCACCTCTTTCAACTTCATCAAACCCTTACTGTTGTCACCCCTTCACAATTCCCCTCCCTGCAGTAAACCCCTCACTCTTCACACCAAACGATGAAACGCCCCATATGGAACCATTGTTTAGTAGTAGTTTCTCTAAATAGGGGGACCCCAACCTAGCACCCCTCAATACTCTAACCCTTACTATGGGAACCGACAGAGAGTTATCCCTAATTCTAGGAAACTTCTAGAATAATGGGGTGTGCATGTATCGTTTGGGGAGAGGGGAATTTGGATACTGCCCCCTCCCTGTAACAGGCTACATTAGGGTCATATTCAGGGCTATATGCATATTACAAGTACTATTCAACTGTTACGGAGTGGTGGCTAGCAGTACCCAAGGAACAATTGTCATCCTGACGCGACCCTTTCAGGTATTCAATACTTGAAGGCCACAATAGGGGGTTTCCAAAAGTTGGGGGTACCATTTTGGGGGTTCCGATAACAAGGATCATAGTATATTGGTGTCTAGATTGGGGTCTTTCTACTTGTGAAAATTACCACGTAGAGTTGCAGCGGCAACCCAATGATACGTCTGCCCTGATTCAAATGATGTGAGCCTCAAGAAAAGAGGCACGGGAAGAGAGAGAAGGCAAGCGAAGGAGCCACGGAAACACACTGTGAGAGTGGAGAAGACACAGATCGGGAGGGAGAGTGGAAGACGGGAAGAAACAGAGTGAGCGAGAGAGGGAGAGGCGGCAAGAAAGAGGGAGACAGAGAGACAAATAGAGAGAGATGTCCCATTGCTGTGACGCCTCCCCTCCAACACATAACTACCACTATGGGATATGAGACCCTAAAATTCCCTATTAGGACCCTATTAAGGGTAGATTAAGGTACCCTTAAGGTCTAATAGCCTGAGGTTTGGATGTGAGTCAGAACCCTAAACCCTAAACCCTAAACCCTAATAACCCTAAACCCTAAGTACCCTACAGTCCCTACAGGATGCCCCGAGAAAACCTGCCCAAAATGCAGACCCTAGATAAACCTGTGGCTCCATTTACCTACAGTTTTATGGGTTCTACCTACTAAATAGGGGGTAATTATGACTAAGCTGTAGGTAAATGGAGCCACAGGAATGCCTTTAAGTCCTGAAGCCGCAATCTCTACCACTCACAACGCATCTCGAGAGTACCAAACATCAGCCACGAACCCTGTTGGGCACGAAAACATTTTGACCCATGGCATTTGGATAAAGAGATCCTCAACCTGAAGCCTAAAACAAGAAACACACAACCTTCCAGAGCTGATGCAAAGTGACGGAAGTCGGAAACGACACTCCCCATAGTGGAGCTGAAGTCGAGGGCGCCTTACTTAAAGGGACTCTACTGGGAGCCCCAAATAGGGAACCCCAAGAATATAGCAGGAATATAATGGAATATAAGGACCCTGGTAGTATAGTCCTACTATATACCTACTATATCCTTCGGGGTCCCGGTTTGGGGTTTCCAGTAGAGTCCCTTTATTACTGAAGGAATATTGGAGTTACCAGGGGCTGCGGTAGGAAGCGTCTAGGCTCTTGGGTTTCAGTGTTGCGCTATGGCCTCAGTGCTTCAACTCCTCACTGGGCCCTGAATTACCAGATTGACCAGGAGCACATACTTAGCATGTTCCCTTTATAAAAACAGATTGAAAGTCGCAATCTAAATCCAAATACCATTGCATACCCAAACCCAAAAGCCCTGTGTGAATTTAATTGTGCATCTTCTTGTCCCTTTGATTCTCCATTACAGTGGTAGCCATTTTCTCTTCCACTCGCTGATGTAACTGCAAATCCATTTCCCTGTCTGCTCGGTGACATAAAAGAATGTGTGCGTTTCTGCTTCCTTGTTCAGAGTTTATTTGAAAACCTACCGGTATGCTCCTATCGTGCATTAATGGCATAATGAGGGAGCTCTGTGCAACGATGACCCAGGTAGATGATTCGCATGGAGGTGGGGAGAGGGTGGAGGTTTAGGGCCTATAGGCTTAGAATTCAGGGTTAATACGGAAACTTCCCTGCTACCTGACAACCAAGGAGTTCTGTTTCTGAGGAGCGCCACCCCAATAGCTCCCTACAACCTGCATCCTCAAGCCTAGTCCCCAAACCCCGAATGCTCAACCTAATTCATCGCTAAACCCCAAAGCCTGACCCCAAAAAGCTAAACCTCGAACCCTAAACCCTAAACCCTGCAAACCCCAGACCTAAACTCACCCTTAACTAGATAGAATATGACTCTGGGTATATCATAAGAAGATCTCAAATATACTCCATATTCTATCTACTTAAGGGGGACTATAAGCCCTAAACCCTGCAAACCCTAGACCTATGGTCCCCCTTAACTAGATAGAATATGGCTTTGGGTATATTAGAAGAAGGTCCCCATACACCCCATATTCAATCTACTTAAGGGGGACTATAAACCCTAAACCCTTGAACCCTAAACCCTTAAACCCTAAAGCCCTACACCCCAAACCCTGCAAACCCTAAACCCTAAACCCTAAAACCCTAAACCCTGCACACCCTAAACCCCAAAACCCTAAACCCTGCAAACCCCAGACCTAAAACCAATTGCCACCCGAGGGGCTCGTGGGCGACCCTTGTGCCTGGGGAGAGGCCGCTGTGGAGGCCAAAGTAGAAGTACTTGTACGGCCTGGCAGCTATGGGGGATAGGGTTTAGGGTTTGGGATTTAGGGTTTAGGGTTTAGGGTGCAGGATTAAGGTTTAGGGGTTTAGGGTTTAGGGTCTATGGGGTTTAGGGTTTAGGGTGTAGGATTAAGGGTTCGGGGCTCAGGAATAATTGTTTAGCGCTTAGGATTTTGGGGTTGAGGGTTTAAGGTGTAGGATTAAAGGTTTATAGAGCTTGGGATTTAGGGTTTAGGATTTGGGTTTTAGGATTTGGCTTTGCATTTCGGGTTTAGGATCTATAGGGTTGAGAGTTTAGGTTTCGGGTTTCACGTGTGGGGCTCAATGCTTGCTCAGGGGTAGTACAGGGCCCGAAAGGATTACCAATATCAGGGGACTCAAAAGGTGGGATAGAATTATATAGGTGGGTGAAAGTGTCTCTACTTGGAGGTTTGGAGGGTCAGGGGGACTTAGTAAGCAGGTTCAAAATGGTACTGGGTATAATTGGGGTGTTTTTTGTCTTATAGGGAATATTAACCTACTTACTAAGTCCCCCTGACCCTCCAACTAATAGGTACATACTCCACGATATGGCTGCTTATTTCCCTTTACCCCACGTCTTGAGCCCTCTGCCGATACTAGGGTTTTTTGAAGTGGGTTCTAGGGGATGCAGAGCGTGTAGGTTAGGAAAATTACCCCAGTAGTGGAGACACAAATGCTGTTTGTGAGGAATGGAAAGGAAAGGGTTCAGGGTTTAGGGTGATGCGCCTGGTACCCCTGTAACCAGATTGCAGCAAGGGTACCCCTTTTCCTGTTCATTGGCTGGTTTCCTATTTATTGGAGGTACAGAGGAACCCAGAATCCAGAAAGGGTAAAAGGGTACCATCCTAAACCCCAAACCCTGAATCCTATAAACTCCAAAACCTCAAAACTATAGGGTATATACTAGGTTTATCAGGGCCGCAAGACCAAGTGACCTAGCTGTTAAGGATCAAAACAGGGGCCCGAAGAATTGCCAACCTTACTAGGGTTCATTTCTGGGGGCTATAGGAGATATATAAAGGGTTTAGGGTGTATGTAGGGTTTAAGGGTTTAAGCTTAAGGAATTACCAAGACAATTTTGTGGTTCCTGGCGGCACCCTACATTTTGAGCGTGCAAGGGCGCGTAGACCATAATATTGATACTTTCTCATTCCCTACAAACTACATGTGAGCTGTAGTCTAAACATCTACTATCCCCGTAATAACCCCTACACCACTCCCATATATATGTGTATATATATATATATGTGCTCAGCTCCCACCCCCCAGAACCAACCCTGAAGGCTGTCAAGGCCCTTGCGAGCAATAAACATAGAGCCCGGTTCGCTGTGAGAGCCCGCTCGAAGCCGCTGGCTGTATCATGCTAGAACTTCTCACCATCGGCCCTCATGTCGATCACGATGGGTCGGGGTCGAAGAGGCATCAGCTGGTTCCAGCGCTCGACTTCATAGAAGGTGCAGGCTTCATGCTTGCTGGGGGCGAAGGCCACAAACCCATCGCATGACTCAAGGCTGGGGAAAACGGTGTCGGTGACGCGGTTCCCTCCGGGAGTGTTGACGATGACCAGCTCCATGTGGTGCTTGCGCAAGGCTCGTTTTAAAGCCTCAACCTTCACAAACGGAGATGACTGCCCTCCAAAGCGCAAAGACGCGAAGAGCTTTCTGAAGGGCCCTGGGTCGGCCTCAGTTTTGGTGGTAACCAAAATGCTCCCATTAAGTAAGGCCCTTACACAAGGCACTTTCTGAATCGGGTCGACATTAGCGACCTGAAGGCACGACCACCGCTCTAAGGTTGTCAAACTTGATCACATACCTTACTTGTGGGGTCAGGCGGACTTCGTAAATAGGTTGACGGGTTACTGTGTGGGTTCTGCAGGTTATTAAGCTACCTACTGAGACTCCCTCCAAGTAGGCGGACCTCCCTGGCAGTAATAGTGACTATACGGGATATTGAATATCAGGCTAACATGGTACCCCTATAGCCCCCTTTTTCCAGCACAGTAGTCTACAAAAGACCCTTATTCAGGTTCCGCTTTAGTCAGGTGAATGGTACAGACCAAGGATCATGCACGGTTTTCATGCGCTGTGAATGCAAGCTTATCTTCTACTTGGAGGGGCACATCTTATATCACAGTGGGACAGCAGTTTAGGGTTTAGCAATACCTGCATGTGCAAAGACTGAGAGTCGATAGGGTCCCCAGTTTTGAGCATCGCCTCTTTTGCATATGACTGCAAGGGCTCAGGGGGCCTGTCTGATCCTTCTTGTGGTCCATACTGCGCTCTACTGTATATTCTTCCCGGCCATATCGTAGTTCCCAGTGTCTTTTCAATTCCTTCATCGCCTGCCAACCGGAAGTAAGACAAATGTGTGGTGCGACCCAAGGCTCACGCCTAACCCCCGCAATCTCCAATTGTGGTAAGCAGTCTGGGCTAACACCAACAACCCATCATGAGGTATCTCTGAGAAAGCCTATACATACCTACACTTAAAAAACAAGCAGAAGCACCCTACCTCATGTTGTCTATCGTCCCAAACCACGGCATAGGATCTGAACCCCAAACCCTAACAACAACAGGATTGTAGTTACCCCAACCCGTACGAATAGGGAACTATGACTATCATATCATGGCTCTAATGGGGGATAAGTACCTTTTGACTTCAATAGGGTCCTACTTGTAGGAGTTGGGATAATTAAAACCACCCTATTGCCTTAGCCAACCCCCTACGGCAACCCCCCTAAACCCTAAACCTTAAACACCCAAAAAGCCGGAAGGACGAGCGTACTTGTCCTGGATGGAAGGAAGCCTTTGGATGACTTCTGTCTGTTATGTTGGAGACACTTTAGGGTTTAGAGTTTAGGGGTTTAGGGCTTAGGATTTAGGGTTCAGGCTTTTTTGAGGCACAGAATTGGAAAAGAAACTGGAAACTACTGTTGAATTTAGGTTTTAGGGGGTTTACAAGTTGCCAATGTTTTTTTAAGGAACCTTATATGCACTAACCACAAGAAATGACACACATCCCACATCATATACTCTAATCTCTATAATAGCCTCTGTATAGCCCCAGTTACCATTTAAGCTTGCACTGTCTTATCCATTTGACTCTCGATTATTGGGGAAATATCCGCAAATCCTAATGTTGCAGTCATGTTTGCCGTCGCTTAACGAGTTTTGGCACTGCCCTTTTGTTTCAGGACTCTCTTCCATGAGCTTTGGTTTTGGGCGCCTAACCGAATCCAGACCATCCCCTTTAAAGTAATCCCCAGACCCTCCCCAGGGCCCTCTTTACTGTGGGATCTTATTTAAGACGCCCAGGTTTGATTTTCTGGGTGCCCTATTTCTTACGGGGGGGAGGGGGGGCGGGGTGTCCATACACTAAACAGAGCGACATTAAACCCTAACCCCTACATCCTAAACCCTAAATCCTATTCCCCAGACACTTAACCCTAATCCTTCCAAACTTCAGATGAGTAGTGTTTTTTTGGTGGTTAAACCCAGTAAGATAATTTTCTTTATATAAAATACTATACACCAAAAGGGGGATAGAATCTTACTCTATATTGGGTACCGTAGTATCCCCCAATAAAATACTACTCACAGATTCGGTCCCAAATACCCTTAATATTATAATATTTGGGCCCTAAAGCCTCATTATTTGGGTCCTTGGACCCGTATAATCCGTATATATCCCCATATATCCCCCTAGAACCCCTCCCTAAACCCTAAACCCTAAATCCTAAACCCTAAACTCTAAACCTTTGGGTCCTTGGACCTTAAGGTTACTACACTCGAAGCCCTGCCGGGTGGCTTTGGTGCCGTCACCTTGAAGGTTGCGAAGCCAGCTTTGGCAACCACGGTGTCCCTGATTAAGGAGGGTCCAAGTACCCAAAGGGTTTAGGGTTCAGGGTTTGGAGTTTAGGGTTGGGGGTTTAGCGTTTAGGGTCTGGAGTTTAGGGCGTCTACCTGCGCAGAGCTGTGTATCCATGCGCCGATGG
>CAJNIZ010043342.1:14117-29758 GCA_905231905.1 Symbiodinium pilosum
CCACCCGCTGTGAGACATCACAGGCAACCACCCAAATTACTTCCTGTTAGGGTTTAGGGCTACGCCCTCAATTCCCACCTCCAAAAGATCGTCTTTTCGCTTCTCCTTCAAACAAGTGTACAGGCCCCTCTCTCTCTCTCGAAAGCGAAAGGCAGGTTCAGTTCCGAACTACCTGTCAGCAGCCCTTTCAGAGCTTGGAAAGATGCTATCTAGGGAAAACCAGGCGCTTACACTGTAAACGGTCATTGGCTATAGGGGATAGGGTGCGAGAAATAAGAGTATTGTTTAACTGAGCGGAGTGTGCCGCGTGTATGTCGGAGCGTTGTAGATAACGGTATAAAGGATGATCGACTTCATACGTACGTGGGGGTCTAGGGGGATGATGCTGATATTGCAAACGGAGGTATGCTTCTGACATTGTTAGTTCCGCCCAATGGGTGCGCGGGGCGCCAGGGCGCCTGTTGGAGATTTGTCGATAAGCGTGAGCTGAGTTAAAAATAATCATAGACTCTAATGATTCCTCATGTCGGAGGATATGGCCTAGATACGCGATTTTGGAGGACTGGATTGTTTGGGAGGGAGTTCGAATATTAGGTAGGTGTTCGTACGCAAGTTTCATAAGATATTCGTTGGAGCATTGCTCTTCTGTGGGAGTGAGCACCCGATGATAGAAGGAGCTGCGAATGTTAAAGATTTGTCGCAGTGTTTTATAATGAAGGAGGTTCAATCTGGCAGTCTGGTCTCTGGTATATACCTGGGATTCTGAACCGGAGAATTGCAAGAGTAATCTGTGAATGAACCAGACGCTTTCTGGCGACCGAAAATGAAGAATTCCGGTAGAAAGGGTCCAGGGCCCTGAAACATCTCAGGGCCTGGGAATATCTATGTTGGACATCTTTGGCAGCCGAAGAATTGGGCATAATCATTGCTCCTAAATACTGCGCTCAATCTTCCGGTGCTATGGTGATGAGTTCCGGTTGGGGTTCGCCGGGTATAGGGTGACAGGAGGAACAGGTGCAATGTGAAACGGGGTGTGCCAATAACTGAACCAACCCGGCTTCATACAGTGCCAATAGATGGCACTTATCAGCATTGAGCAGCAGACCTCGAAGGGCCGCTTGGTACTGCAATATGTGGAGAAAACGATTAAGGGATTGGGCCGTACGAGAAAGGAGCAGAGTATCGTCAGCGTACTCTATGTCCGTGAGTGGGACACCGTGTGTTACCACGGAGTGTAAAATATGTACAGGCCCCTACGCCGAGAATTTGCTGCAGCCAGGGGCCAGAACCCCCTCAACGGCCCTCCTCCTTGTGAGCTTGTTTGGGGTATTCCTCCCGATGTACGGCAGGAGCCCGGAAGGGCTCTACACGTCCATTCTCCATAAGCTCCTCCCATTGTCTTACCCAGTACGTGTTTAGGCTGCGTGTTTCTTCAGTGTCTGACCACCCTAGTAATGGGTGGGAACGGCCTAAGCAGGCCGGGTGGGAATTTAGGGTTTAGGGTTTAGGTTTGAAGGGATCTGTAGGGTATATAGGAGTATATAAGGGATGTATAGGGATGTATAGGGTTTAGGGTTCAGGGTCCATGTACCCAATAACTAGGTATTTGGGTTTAGGGTAATCGTAATTATAGTATAGGCTCTGGGAAGGTATATGTTTATTAGGTACTTGGACCCGTAGGCTGGTTAAGGAGGAAGTTTAGGGTGCAGGTTTGGGGGTTTGCGGTTAAGGGTTTAGGGCTCAGGTTTTTCTAGGGGTTTTGGGTTTGGGGGTTTTGGGCTTAGGGTTTAGTATTACGGCTTTGGCTTTACGGTTTAGGGGTTTGGGAGTTTTCGGTTTAACCCACTATCCACTTCAATTGTACCCCAGCATGGGCCCCTAAACCTCTAAACCCCAAATCCCTTCACAAACCACCTCAGCCTCCCAAAGCCTTAGCCCGCACTACCAGGTGCTTTTGCAGGGAATACAGGAATTGATGCCTAGAGTAGTCCCCCATAAAGAATCCCGTTTAACCCAAAGCCCCTCAACCCAACAAATCCTACCCTAAACCCTAAACTCTAAACCATAAAGCCTAAACCGCTAGCTCCTATATGACACCCTAATATGACCCCGTATACTCTCCTCCCTTCGAGCATTCCATGGAATCTCTTCTCCCACTCCCTGCAAAGCACCCTGGAGCCGCCCCGTCTAAGGATGCAGAAGTTCAGAAGGAGACCATATGGGTGGTTGTCAAAATTATGGTCCCTTATTGGGTCCGTATTATAATACGGCACCTAATATTTAGGGTACCCAAAAAGGGATCAACATTTTGACAACCACCCATATGATTGAGGGCTTAAAGTTAAGGGTTTCGATTGTTTTTTTTGGGGGTGGAGGGGTGGGGGAAGGTGGGGTGCTGGATTTGCTGCTTGGGTGAAGTCTTTCAAGCTTGCGGTCTATGAACGCACGCTGTGGTTGGAGTAAACGGGCTCTGATAACCTCTAACCCCCAAAATGTCGAACGCTATTGTGAATGCATGATAGGCCTGGGTTCTAATTTGAATTATGGGTTTACTGAGATCATCCTGTTAGCATACAGGGTGTAGCTGGATCTTGGAAGATACTACCCTTTCGCTGATAGTGAGTCCGACCTATATGGTTTCTAGATGAGCTCCTGTGCTAGAACCAGGCGCAACAATCCTTCGTAGTTTCTTGATGGGATGCAAACCCTGAACCCTAAGCCCTAAACCCCTAACCCTTTGAACCCCAAACCCGTAAGCCCTAAAACCCAAAACCCTACACCCACCTGAAACCCCTAAGCCCTAACACCCCTTTGCAGTTCCTGCCCAACCCTAAACCCTGTCCCTGCATGCTCTCGGAAGCATACTTACATCAAACAGAAAACTGTCAACTTGCTTAAACGCTAGGTTGGCTTAGGGTAAAATAGGGACTACAAGGTTCAGGGTCTGAGGTCAAGGTTTTTGGGGAAATTGGAAGATGAAATGGACAAGAACATCGTGGAAACTGTATCCATACAGGAATTAGGGTTTTGAGCCGGATGTTCCCCTCCATCGGCTGTACTTGCACCATTCTCAGCCTAAACCCTTAGCCCTACACCCCTAAGCCGTACCTGGAGGGTCAAGGGGACTTAGTAAGCATCTTTAATCCTACCCGGTGCTGATGGAACGTCAGACTCACCCCAACCAAACCCATAGGATCTAGCGGTTTAGGGTTTAGTTCTAAGCCTACACTTGAACATTAGCTTATGGAGGCTATCTAGAGGTCCAAGTCAGTTTGAGACACCTAAATCCTAAACCTAAACCCTAAACACCTAAACCCTAAACCCTTACCCCCAGCATCCCGGGCCCTAATCCCTGATTCCTGACACCCTACCTGGACCCCAAAAGTAGGTAAAATCCTAATAATGGCCTTTATGGCTATTATTAGGGGTTTAGGGCTATTATTTTACATACTTTTGGGGTTTAGGTAAACTACAAGTCTCGTCTAAATACCAAGCTCTTTGTGACCTACGCCCAGGGTCCCAGCATTCGGACCGCAGAGTCATAGATTTTGAGCTCCTCCAATGCCAAGGCCCGACAGGTAGCAGCCCAAAACCAGATTGCAGCATACACTCCGTCATATTGACATGGACACCCCCAAAAAGAGCCTTAGAAAGACTAGACCTGCATGCCCTTCAACAAGAGAGCTTTACAGGGTTCCGTGCTAGCTTTGGGGAGGGTAAGATTCAACTCAACACGTAGGTTAAAAGCTGTAGAAATATGGGGAGTTTGCAGACCGTAGGCGTCCCATGCTCGGAGGAGCCCTAGCACGAGGAACATGCTGTTTGGGGATATGTCACACGGACCCCTGTATCTGGCAAAACTCCCACTCGGTAAGGTAGACGGTGCAAAAGGGAACTTGACGCGCACAAAAATGTCGTCTCTTGTGCTTTAATGAAGCTATAAGTTTGGGGTTTAGGGTTTAGGGATTTGTAACCCAAGTACCGTAGCCTTCAATGTTGTAGGATTACCCATCAAATTAGTAAGCATAGTGCAAGCAGTTATATAGCGTAGGGTTTGTGTTTTTTGCGGGCTTAGAGTTCAGGATTTTGGGTTTTAGGATGTTTAGGGTTTTGAGGGTTTGTGGTCTAGGCTTCCCCCAATGTCCATTTCATTTTCCATTTGATTCTCCATGATAGGGGAATCCCTATACAGCCCCTACACAGCCCCGCAGTCCTTGTCCGCACGTTTTGCTTCCATGTTCCTACAGTGGCTTCGGCTTTAGCAGCTGTAAGGTAGATACGCAATCCCAGAGGGTCCAAGTACCAAACAACTAGGTACTCGGGTTTAGGGTAATCAGAATCATGGTACAGGCTTTGGGTAAATATATGATTATTAGGTACTTGGACCCTTAATTAGGGAATGTAGGTAAACTCTACAAGGCATGTGTGGTGAAACAGGCGCCCTTGTAGACCTCCTACGGAAACAAGTCGCAGTTCACCCAGGAAATCTTAAGCATCTATATGGAGGGTTTCCATTAACCCTAAACCCTAAAGCCTAAACCCTAAACCTAAGAACCATGCGTATGATATGGGCTATCCCCTGTCTAGACACTTGGCATCCTTTGGTTTCCGGGGTCATTTGAGTAGTGATTTTTTCGTGGTTAAACCTAGTAATATGATATTACTCATATAAAATACTATACCTCAAAAGGAGGATAGAATCTTACTCTACAATGGGTACCATAGTATCCCCGAATAAAATACAACTCAAATAACCCCTATATAATCCCAGTTTCCATGTTATTCTCCATTTTCTTTTCCATTTGATTCTCCATTATAGGGCCCTAAACCCTAAACCCTAAATCCCTAAACCCTAAACCCTAAACCCCTAAACCCCTAAACCCTAAACACTCACGTGTGGGTTCTTCCAGGTTCTATAAGGCTTCACGTCTGCCAAACGTCAAAAGATGAACCTTGAGCCCTGACCCAAAGGGTTCATGTAGGTATATGGTAGGGTTTAGGGTTTAGGGTTTAGGGTTTAGGGAGGGGTTCCCAAATACCTACTTTAAGGCCCAAGTATACCCCATATAGCTACATGGAGCCTTTGGGTGAGCGTAGCAGGATGGTGGCGTTGTCGCTCTTGTTATGGGTCTTGGGCCATTATTTATTTTGCTTATGAGGGGGTAAAGCTAGGGCTGACGGGGGGTCTAAAAATGGTCCTTTTTGGGGCAGGCCACAGAACTGAGTATACAATGTCTTGGGGTGTATTGACGCACCCCGATTTATCAACCTCTCAACTCGTTGCTGTGCCCCCGGCCGAATGACAGCATCGGAGGCAAAACCTGGAGCAGGGTTCGTAACGACGTTCGGGCAGTTCAGGGTTTGTGGGTTTGGGGGTCTGAGACTTTGTTACATTTGGCCTTGGAGTGTTAAGGGCGTAGGGGCTCGGGGTTGTGACGGCAAGGGGTTCTTGAGATTTTTGTTAAGCAGCTTAGGGTTTGGGGGTTTTGGAGGTTTCGAGTTTTAGGGGTTGTCCCTAACCCTAAACCCTAAATCCTAACCATCCCTAATCCCTAGTCCTAGCTGTCAAGCGTTAATTCTGGCCCTTGCCTGCGTTGAGTGCGCTATACAATCCTGAACAGCGATGAATGGCGTCCTAAACCCCTAAACCCTCAGCGCGGTTTGGGTTTAGAGTTCAGGGTTTAGGGTCCGGGGTTTAGGGTTTAGGGTCTGAACCCTGTACTTCAGAACCCTATGCCGTGCGGACAAGGCACCTAGCTTGAAGCGCGGTCGCTCGACCACCTGGCACAAGCCGTGGGGGAACCCCTCCCCCGTTTAAAGGGTCATGTAGTAAAGGGTCAAGGGTTTTGGGTTTAGGTTGGGTCCTGCCCCCGCCCATGAACAGTCTACAGTAGGGCTCATATCAAGGGCTCTATGTAGTTGTATTGTTATGATTATGCAACTATTTATACAAAAGGAAGGAAAAGGAAACTACTTTATTACCTAGGGTGTACACATATATATATATATCTGCCTAGTATGGAAGGAAATGGCAAGAATATGGAAAATTTACCCTAAACCCTATTAAGGCGGATTTTTAAGGCACAGAGCTTGAAGGGTTTAGGGCGTAGAGTTGAGGGTTTTTAGGGTTTAAGGGGCCCTCAACCCTAAACCCTAAATCCTAAACCCTAAATCCTAAACCCTAAACCCTAAACTCTTAGGGATTAAGGTTGAGGTGGTAGGTGTTCAGGGTTTGGGCTTCAGGGCTTGGGGTTGACGGTTTTGGGTTAAGGGTTGGGGGTTTAGGGTTGGGGGTTTAGGGCTTCCGGCCACCTTCAGAGGGCTCTTGTACATACTTAGAAACTAGACATTTGCTTTTCACTACACCCCACCCTTTGTCATCAGACCATCTACAACCCGCTTGAATGCAGGCGAAAGCGAAGCCACGGTTCCGAATCGCTTCAGCTGTGTCTGCCGCCAGAACTCGACCACACGCAGGGCCTGACAGTCAGCCTCAAACAACTTGTTGTTGGCATACGGCTCCTGGTCCTCCTGCCGTGCCTTCCACAGCTGGAGAGCTGCAATGCCAAAGTCTGGCCCCAGTCGCGACTTCGCCTTCACACCATCACCCATAATAGATATGGGTTGTCCAGCACATGCGAAGGGGTCACACTGCCTGGGTTGCTCTTTACTATCCTTGAAAACTTGTAACATTTTACTAGCCATAGCATCCTTGGTGTCGGAGTATGGTACCTCACTCACTCAACATCACGCAAATGGCGAAATGCAACGGAATCTGGGATTATACAGTGGTTTGAATGGTATAGGGCTGAGGGTTGCGTGCTTGGTGTTTAGGGTTTTGGGGTTTCGGGCCTAAACGCTAAACTCCGGGTTTTAAGCGCTTGTGGCTTAGGATTTTGAATGTTGGGGTTTTGGATCAAGGGCTGCGAGGTCGAACGTTGATGTTCTTAACAGACAGGCCGTCACAAGGTTTGGGTTTACTGTAGGGGCGGTTTAGGGTTTAGGGTTTTAATGTCGCAGTCTAAAACAACTACCAATAGTACTGTATTCCCATGTAATCTTTTTGTGGCTACAGTATACAGCGTCCCAACACCCTGTTCTAAGCATCGAGTCCCCCTAGAGCGGGGTTTGTAGGGTAAGGTTTCAGGATTAAGGGGGTGCCGCTGCGACAGTAGGTCATGGCAGCTTTCAAAAATCAAGGCTTCTTTTCTCTGGCAAGTCCTGGAAGGATATAATCAGACCCTAACCCCTTGAACAACCCGGGTTTGGGGCTTCGGGGTTCGGGACTTAGTTGTTTCAGTTTGTCAGAAAAGACTGTACCATAACGCACAAAGATCGAGATAATGCTACACAGCGTTACTGCTGCGGAGAAGACTAATGTGAAAGTTTGCAATTCTTATAGATGGCAGGGCCAAAGTAGGTACCTAAACCCCAAAAGTATGTAAAGAATAGCCCTAAACCCCTAATAATAGCCATAAAGGCCATTATTTTACCTACTTTTGGGGTCCAGGTATTCTTTCTGGCAAAGATCAGATGTACGATTTTGAAGCATTCCCCTAAACATCCAGGGACAAGCGAGCCTAGGATTCTGCCAAGCAAACTTTGGGTTTAGGGTTTAGGGTTTAGGGTCTCATTATTCTATAGCTCCCAGTTTGTGTATGAGATACTTAATTAGGGTCATGCAGATGTTTAGTAACTTTAGTATCCACCTTACCTGCACCCCGGTGTAACCCTGATGAGAATCTGATTGCAGGGATGTTCCAAGAAGACATCAGATCTGGGTAGCTGCGAAAGGTTTTCGAGTTAAGCACCGCCATTTTTTGAAGATACCATAATGCTGAATTTATAGAAATATTCCCATATTTTGGCTACTCACTTCCAGTTCCTGAAATCCCTGCACGACGTTTCAGTGTCCATTTGATTCTGAATTATGGTAACTTCCTTCACTTCCTTAACAGCCCTAAACCCTATACCCTCATCCCTGGGTCCCTAAGCCCCAAGTCGGGGACTGAACCCCAACCTTAAACCCTAATCCCTAGACCCTATGACTACCCTAAACCCCAAGACCAGGTCGCTTAACAACCCACAATTTGCCCTAAACCCTACCTAAACCCCAAAAGTATGTAAACAAATAACCCTAAACCCCTGATAATAGCCATAAAGGCCATTATTTTACCTACTTTTGGGGTCCAGGTAAAGCCTAAACCGTGTGGAGTTCTTGAAGCTTCACGCTTGGAGATTCCGCCGTACCCCATGATTGGACGTAGAAGCTTCCGGACCCCAGTCACAAGTACAAATTGCCCAAAGGGTCCATGTACCCAATGATTAGGTACCTGGGTTTTGGGTAATAGTAATTATAGTATTGGTTTTGGGTAAGTATATGATTATTAGGTACGTGGACCCTTAGGGTTATATACGGATAATACTCCAATAATGCAGAATCAAATGGAGAAGAACATGGAAAATGCATCCAGATTCCAGTCCTGCATCTTATGCTGAAACCAAGAACACGGATTCAGGGCTTAAGATTCAGGGTTTGGGTTCTAGGGTTTAGGGTTCAAGGTTAAAGGTTTAGGTTTCGTGTGCTTAGGCTTGCGGGTTCATGGCTTAAGATTTACGGCGTTCGACTTGGGGCTAAGGGTTCAGAGCAAAATGGCGACACTTGCATTGTTTGCCACCCCGAAACCCAATATCCTTTGAGTGCTACTAAGACTGGTGCAAGAATGACTTGTTGGCACTGGGCTCGCTGTCGGGTTATGCTGAAGCCTTCTCACCCTCGATCCTGTCGAAGTCGATTGGAGGACGCTCCTGCGCAGCTTTATCCTATTACCCAAAGGGTCCATGTAGCTATATGGGGTATACTTGGGCCTTAAAGTAGGTATTTGGGAACCCCTTTGGGCCCTAAGTATATGCCATATACCTACATGAACTCTTTGGGTTAATTAGGGGCTGCAGGTCGTGTATAGCTTCTGACGGAAAAAGAATTAGGCAGTGCCTGTTGGTATCAGCCTTGTCTTGCACGGCCTGCAAAAAAGTTTGGTGTCATCCTTTCATACTCTGCCTGAACTTGCTTGCGAGTAGGAGGCATTCCGTATGGCCGAAGGGGGGGGGGTCCTCACGATGAACTGCGTTCTTCGCTTCTGTAGAGATAATATACTCCCTACATAACCCCTATATGATCCCTTTGTTGCCACTATATAATTCCCATATAACCATATACCCACCCCATCCCACCCTAAACCCTAAACCCTAATCATGTAAACCCCATATACCCAAAGTAATCCCAATAGCCCGAGGGCACCCACATGCGTCGTCACGAGCCCCTGCGAATTAACGGGGGAACGGTGGATAATTATTAGTATTCTTACTATTTTGGATCATTATTAGTATATTATAAAATATTGGTACTATTAGTAGTACATTGTTATATTTGTGTTGTTACAACCTCCAGCAATGGAGTAGGAGAGTTTACTCCGCACATCCTGAAACGTACGGGTGCTTCAGGAAGGAATACGGCTTCGCTGATCGGAATATGGAAACCAGACGAATTCATCGTGCCAAAGATCCTAAACCCGAAGCCCTAAATCCTAAACCCTAAAACCTTTTTCATTTTGTCTTGATAAGACTTGGTTCTGTGGATGGAGGAAACCTGCAGCAAATAGGATGCCCATGGAACCCTGGAACTCTACAAGTCCTATCATAAGGCGGCATAGTTCAGACCCAGATGCTGCGACCTGACAATCCTAAACCCTAAACCACCTTATTTTCTACAACTGCTCAAGCCCTTCAACCCCTAAAGCTAATAAATGCGCAAACACCAAGTGGCATCAATCTAAACATCAAAATTGTGATACCCGAACACCAACCTCGAATCCCTAAACCCATACCCCAGTATGCAAAGTATTTTTTTGTATAGCATCGCATATTCTACTATATTATGCTTTATTATACTATATTATACTATACTAGAGTGAGGGTAATGGACAAGCAAATGGAAACAACCCTATATGAGCCATGGTCTAAACTCCTAGTATCCCCCTTTATAAGCCCTATAATACTCCCGTATATAACCCTCCGACATAATCCCCTATATAACCCCCTTTTAAGGAATTTGGCCCCTTAATAACCCCTATAGTAGTGCCCTATATAACCCCTATATAACGCCTGTTTAAGGAGTTTAGACTATAGCTCATCCATCTAAGCCCTAAACCCTAAACCCTAAACCTTAAACCCTAAACCCTAATCCTTTAGACTATAGCTCATCTATCATCTCACCTCCTCTTTGGAGCTTTTCCCATTGGCTGCCGCCAACATCTTTGCGGCCGCCGACATGGCGGCTGGAGCTTGGCGCTTTGGTCAGGCAGTTGAGGACTTCTGGGGTCTTGGGGTTGGGGGTTAAAAACTTAGAGTCTAGAGTTTTAGGGTTCAGGATTTGGAGTTTAGTGCCTGTCTGAAACATCGTGCTATGAAATGTTATAGTTCTCTGGCAATGAAGAAGCACCTTAGCCCTAAACCCTAAGCCCAATTAAGGGTATCGTGGGATTGTCCTCAACCTTTCTGCCGGACAGGGTTCAGGCTTTAGGATTGAAGGAGGGGCTTCAGTCAGGTTTTTGGTTTTGGGTTTTGGGTTGCCCATGAGGGACCCTGAACCCTAAACCTTTCCCCCAAAAGGGGGCCCAGGTTGCTACGCTAAGCCCATGGGAGCTGCCACGGTCAGCGGCGACATGGCATGAAGGCTTCCGAGCATCTCATTTCCTCCGTCCCCTCCCGAAACCTTACGGTTTGGGGTTTAGGGTTTACGGGGGGGCGTAGGGTTTAGGGATTTTGGCTCATGCGTTTGGCCTGCTACCCCCCTTTACTACCCCTCCTGGGTTCCCGTTTACTTGACCTTATTCATCCATTAGGCTTGATTCTGCTGAGGGGGAACCTGGGGGGGTAGGATGTGGACAGGCGGTAGTAGGGTATCCCATGACTGGCGCACTACATGAAATGTTCTGATAGTTGGCCTGTCACATGTCTGGGCAGGCTAGTAGGATGAGCAACGGGCAGGGGCAGAAAAAAACGGTCCATAAGGGGGGAACGTTCATGATGTGAGCGTTTCTCTTACTCGAGGGCTCCCAGTCAGAAAAAAAAACGCCTACTTTGGGCCCTGCAGCCTACAGAGATATATGTATATATACATATATTATACACACACACACACTCTCACAAATGTTCCTAAGCCTAAATACAATCGCCAATTACCATAGCAAAGGCCCCAGTTCATGCACTTCCTACTCTTGCTTTTTTTTCATTCTCAGAGATAATCTCGTGTTTGACGGTTTAGGTTGTAGGGCTCTAGTCTGACACATGTCGGGCAGAGGAGGATTTCACTTTATAGGCCCATCAAATTGGGCACCAGTTGCATATACACTGACCGGTTTTGGAAAGGAACCCTATATACACTCAGCAAAGGCTATAACAAAGGCCTACCTCATATCACCTTCCTGAAGCTCAACAGCCTAGAAGCTGAACCTTCCTGTAAGCATGGAACCCCAAGCCAACCGTTTCAGGAAATCCAGATTGAGATTCGCTTGCTGAAGCTTATTAATCGGGGCTGCTAACCGTGGGAGTTTAGGGTTAAGCGGCCCTAATAACTATATACTTGCCCAGAAGCTGCATTAGAATTACTACTGCCCAAAACCCAAGTACCAAAATATTGGGTACATAGATCTTTTGGGTAAGTGTTTCAGGCTTCAACACTGAAAACCCCCAAAACCTCGCCAGGCGGGATGGGAAGCACCTCCTGTCTCAGCCGTCCTGGAGAAGCATCTCACACAGTTTGGAGCTCGACTCTCTAGAGCTCTAGAGTCTAGGGTTTGAGGTATAGGGTTTAGGGTTTAAGGTGTAGGGTTTAGGGTCCCCCCCTCCAAACACACCCGACACAAGCGCATCCCCCAACGTAATCACCTCCCGCTAATATTCAACCCCTCCACCCCCTGACATCAAATATTCCATTGTGGTATATACTACAATATATAGGGAATTTGACTTGTGGGAATACAAGACCTTTTGTCTGGCAGCTGCTCCAAAAGACCCCTCCCTATTTCATGACAATGCTCCACAATGATTCTGATAGCCTTGGAAGGATTTGCCGGGTCACCTTGCCTTGCGGGTCCAAATATAAACGCGGTTTAGGGTGTAGAGTTTAGGGTCTAGGGTTTAGGGTTTAGGGTACTTGGAAACTAAGGGTCAAAACATAGGGATCTTTCGACTCTAATGCGAGACAAGGATTTAGGGCTAGCGGGTGATTTGGGGGATGAAGGCGACTACTGAGACTCCAATAATTGGCAAATTACTGGCCCGACGCGCATCTCCTAAAAAGACAACAGACCCAAAGGGTCCATGTAGCCAATAACTAGGTACTTGGGTTTTGGGTAATAGTAATTATGGTATAGGTTTTGGGTGAGTATATGATTATTAGGTACTTGGACCCTTAGGGAGAATCGTTTTGGGTCCAGGTAAGCATATTCGCGCAGAGAACTTCGAAGAATTATCGCGGATGCTGCCTTGCCGGCTGTAGACGTCGGGGTGTACGCGTAACACGGGCTGTAATCCTTGCAGACCACCATGAGGCAAGTAATGTTCAAGTTTTCCTAAATTGGGGGTTTCCCAAAATGAGGGGTACCATTTGAGGGGTCCCTATAATAAGGACTACATTATTTTGGGGTCTATATTGGGGTCCCCCTACTTTGGGAAACTTCTAAAGCAAATCCAAAATGCTTCTTGTCACGGAGAGCGCAGATGGCCTTTCCTAAAGCATCTACGTGTCCACATAGCTGGCCCCACACGATTGCCCACATAGATAATCTAGGGCTGATCTTACCCTAAGGGTCCAAATACCTAATAGTCATATACTTGCCCAAAACCAACACTAAAATTACTATTACCCAAAACCCGAGTACCTAATCATTGGGTACATGGACCCTTTGGGTCATACTATTCAGAAACTTGGGCCTTAGCCCTAGGGCTCTGGGGTCCCACTGTAAGATTCCAAGCCTTAGCCCCCAAACACCTCAGCTTCTACCGTAACTCCCAAGACAATCCTAAGAGAAGTACGTATATTGCAAACCACTACTGGTGTCTATGATAACAACCAGAAGAGACCGTATGATATTCCCTGGTTACAACTTGGGCTTGGCCTGCCTCCTAAGAGCCTTAGGGGTGTGTTTCTGTCAGTAGAAGCGGAGGGCCAGGAAGCTTCAACCCAAGAGCACACAGACAGATCAAACCCAACACTGGTCCGACAAAATCTTGATGAACGCCTTTAATCCCTCACTCCACAGCCCCTAATGTAGACCCATGATGAATAAACCCCCTCCTTTTAAGGGCCTTAATATTAGGACCCTTATGACAATTCCATTAAGGGGAGGGGGTTTATTAATCTGGGGTCTACATGAACCCTTGACCGAAAAAATCACCCGGACCGAAACGCATGAAGTCAACGCAAGGAAGTAACCTAGGAATTCTTCAGCGACGTCCTGCAGCAAGTTCCAAGACTGTCCGGCCCCAAACCCTAAACCTTTAGCCGAGTGGGCTCTGAGGTGTGCAGCTTTCAACACTCTAAGCCCCAACCCTCAAGACCCTTAAAGCCTAAAATCCACCCAACCTCAAACGCCATACCTAGACACTGACTCCACACCTTCAACTGCGCATCGCAACCCATCCCCTATAATCCGGGAATAGTAAACAATGACTACAGGACCTTCATATACCCAAGCACATGGTTTAGAGTATTGGGTTTCGGGAGTTACTCCGGATTATGACCAGGACGTCACACTTGCAATGAGGTCCTGAAGATGCTTTGTTTATCCTCGGATACCATCATCCCTAAACCCTAAGCCCTACCCAGAAAGCCAATTACCCATAATCATACTCTATTTTTCCCTAATTTCCTACTACTTTGGGTTAAAGTAGCCCATTATTATGGGTAACTAGGCTTTACAGGTAAACCCTAAGCCCTACACCGCTGCGCGCCTAGACCATGCAACCGGTGAGCCCAGCAGCACAGGCAAAGTCCATAGGGGGCCGTCAAGCATAACCTGCCAAGTAAAGCTTGAGCAAGTAGTCAACGCGAACCCTGATACCCGAGCTCTAAGCCGTTCTTGGAAGGTCATGGGACGTAGTAAGCAGCTGAATAACCCCCATGAACCACGAAATGACCCATAGTTGTCTCCATTATAAACCATTATTACCCCCAGTATGAACTACTTACTAAATCCCCATGAGACTCCAACCCTAACACCTAAACCCGAAATAATTTGAAGAAATGTCCTTCTATTTCCAGTATTCCTAAGGCCCCCTGACCCTGCAAGTACTCTAAAACCCTAAACCCCGCACCTCAAACCCTTGTCCCTAAACCTTACACCCTCAACCCTAAATCCTGATCCCTAAACCCCAAACCCTAAGCCCTAAACCCTAAACCCCAAATCCTACGCTCTAAATCCTACAGTTTCTTTGGGAGCGCATGGTCACGAACAATTACACCTGAAACTAAGTCCTATATACCCCCTATATAACACATTATAGTAGATTCCATTTTCCTTTCCATTATCCGTAAGGGTTCAATTACCAAATAATCATATACTTACCCAAAACCAATACTATAATTACTATTGCCCAAAACCCAATTACCTAATTATTGGGTACGTGGACCCTTTGGGTATCCCCTCACCCCCAAGTTGTCTTAATGTGGCTGCCCTTTTCAAGCTCAGGGGATGACGCCTCAGAGGGTGGTTTAGGGTTGAGGGCTTAGAGTTTAGTGTTTAGGGCTTAAAGTTTAGGATTTAGGGTTTAGGGCTTGGAGTTTAGGATTTAGGGTTTAGGGCTGAAAGTTTAGGATTTAGGGTTTAGGGCTTAGGGTTTAGGATTTAGGCATTGAGGATGAGGGTCTAGGGTTTAGGCTTTTGGGGCTATGATTCAGGGTTTAGGAATTAGAGTTTAGGGCTTTTTGGGTTGGGATTCAGGGATCAGGGCCAGGGCTTCGGGCTTCAGGCAAAAATCGAGTTTACCTTCAGGCTCTGGAACCCAATCCCAACAGAGCCTATGCGGCGAATACGTAATCTCGTGCACGGCCTATGCCATGGGATATGGTAGTTTCCACAAACGGGGTATCCCGATATAGACCCCAATAAACTACAATGCATGTGATGTGGGACTTGATTTGGACCCTCCTAAAGGTTACCCCTAATTTTGGGAAATCCACGTATCAGTTCTGCAGTGGTTGCCATGCAGGGGCCCCGAAACTGTCTGCGGCCGTGTAGGAGAAGGTGACCATAGCCACAAACTCCGGCAGACTTTCCATTCCCGCTGTCGACTCGTGTACCGGCTGCTCCAGTACCGCGAAGATGTCCATGGCTCTCGCCAAAGTCATAATGAAGCAGCTCCGAGCGGAAGCCACAAGGACATGTTACGGACATGACTGAAAAAACTCAAGCCGAAGCCTTACACGCATACCGCATGGCGGTTTTCAGAAAGTGGGGGTTCCTAAGCCCTAAACCTCCAAAGCCCATAGGGTCTAGGGTTTCGCGACGCCCAAACCTAAAAGCCCCTGAACTTTGAGGAGCTTCCATATGAGCTGTATCCCCCTTAATAATGGAGAA
>CAJNIZ010043342.1:29789-45417 GCA_905231905.1 Symbiodinium pilosum
ATGAAATGGAAACTGTTATATATAGGGTTCTGTAGGGGATTATAGGGGTTAGAGTCTAAACTCCTAGTATCCCCCTTAATAACCAATAATAGTACTCCCCTATATAATCCCCCTTGTTATCCCCTTTTATGGAGTTTAGACAATGGCTCATATAATCAAAGGATTTGTGAATGGTTTAACCTGCGGGCTCGCACGCATGATAGACATGGAGCTTAAGCTAAAGGTCCTGTGGGGAACTTATTCAGGGTTCCGGTAAGTCTATAGCTGAAAGTATAGGGGATCTTTTTGTAACTCCTGGCCATTTTGGGGTTTTAGGGCTCAGTGTCAGCTATGATCGTGGCGATTTCTGTCTGTTCCGAATTGCCAGAAGATCTCACTAGCCCTCTGGCACCAGACGATCATGAGCACCATCCAGATTGAGTTTTAAATCTTCTTTCATGACGAAGTCTTGGTGCCCTCGTGTAGCTAGTACGGTAAAACCCTACACCCTAAACCCTACTGTTCTAGAGGGCGTCCCCAGAAGGCACCCAAAATTTCCGGAACCACTGCCTGAGAAAGGGCCAGACTCCATGGAGATGTTTTAGGGTTTAGGGTTTAGTTGCCTGTTCCCAAACCCTGTACAATGAAGCAAGAACCCTAAACATACCCTAATTACCCTAAACCCACCCCCAAAGCCTGAAAATCCCTAGAGCCCTCTGCAAAGGATCCCTAACCCCCCAAAAGGGCTTGCTGACGTAGCTTTTTCAAAAACGCGGAATGAGATGTTGTCTGGCCTCGCCGAAGCGCCAGGGCGAGGATGGAGCAATGGGCAAAGAAACCTTACTTGGTCGAGGGTTTAGGGTTCCGGGTTTAGGGCTGAGGGTTTAGGGTGAGCTGCGGGCTCGGACTCCAGGTTTAGGGGTGACCTGTAACCACAGTTTTGCCCACAGCTTGCTCAGCCGCCAATTAAGGGGGCAACTGCTGCTTACCTTTAAACATAGGTAATCGGGGGTACAAGAGGGCTGAAAAGGCTTTACAAGCATCATATTTAGGATTGGGGTTTGGGATGGATGGATGACTGGATGGACAGAGACTGGTCCATGGAATCGCAACAGTTTGCCCCCACATAACCTCAGAGTTGTCGCGTTTTGGTGAGGGGAAGATCGAAGTGTGCAGCTTGAGGGCCTCCTTTCTGGTCTTGGGGAACAACTCTCTAGGTTGGCCCCTAAAACCCAGTGAAATATGGGGGTTTCCCAAAATTAGGGGTCCCTTTTTGGGGGTCCCTACAATAAGGACTCTAGTATTTTCGGGTCTATATTGGGGTCCCCTTATTTTGGGAAACTACCATATTAGTATATATGGTCCCCTCTTAAAGCAATTAGGTAAAATATTAAATATCCCAGGGGCCGACCCGGCTGTCTTGTTGCAGAGAAGAACATGCGTTTCAGAATCCTGCAGACGGCAAGCGTCGGTGCTGCCTCTCTCTTCTTGCGCATGAAGATTTCTACCGCCTGCGTGTCGTTGCAACGACCCTGCATGTCAATGTTGTGGACCGCTGTTCCGTTCATGGGTCTCGTCAACAGTTGGTTTGTAGTCCTCAGAGCCGCAAAACAAGTCCACAAACCTGGCTTCAATAAAAAGGACATCTTCCTACAAATTGTATGACGCTATACCCTGCTTGAAGGGACGGCCTTTTGTGTATCCCACATTGCTTGCTCCAACCCCGTCCATGACCACCGAAATTGAGAACGGAGACAGAATCATAAACCGAACCATAGGAGACTTTTTTTGGAATGCCGATTGATTACTCTCTGGATGCTTTGGGGTTAGTGTAAAGCATGGACACATCCCTGTAGGGAAGGTACAATACGCAGTATGGGGATTACCGTAGGAAACATGTAGGGATTTCTCTGCGGAGTATGCAAGGAATAGTATGGGATGGATTACTGTACAGGGATCCGCTCTGCCGAGGAGAGGCCAGGAACAATCCCAACTATTTACTCTTGAGGCCTAGATGATACGGTTTAGGGCTTAGGGTAATAATGATCAACATGATTCTGAGGTGTATGTGATGAGGTATCCTAGACCACAATGACACAGGGAATGTTGACCCATGACATTGACATATCAATACTTAGGTTTCTAGAGTACCCGAATCCTTGAACTCCTTCACGTCTCAGTCCCAAACCCATAAATCTTTACTCGAAGAGGTTCTAGGGTCTAGGGTTCGCACTTCCTTCTACCCCCACTCGTACTCTGACACTTTATACAAATATTAAGCCGAAAAATCTCAAACCCAAAACCTTTGACGTAAACTCACACTCCGCAAAAAGAACCAGGACTTCCAAATTCCGGCAGTGGCGCATCTGTTGCAGCGCCAAAGTTGGCGGACCTATGGCAACTTATTTGCCCAAAGGGTCCATTGTAGCTGTACGGCGGGAAGTCTCGAGGCTTATAGGGATTATATAGGGATATGCATGGGGATATGGGGTATAGGGTTTAGGGATTAAGGTTTCGGGATTAGGGTTTAAGGTTTCGGGCGTGGGGCTTGGAGTTTAGGGGTTAAGCTTTAGAGTTCAGGGACTGGGTTTCGGGTGGATGGCACATACCTGGGCCCTGAAGAAAGTTTATGTGAATGCCATTGGCTCCTGAGTATGCACTACATGATACTACATACCTACATGGACCCCTTGCATCTATTTCAGTAGACCCACATACAATGACCAGCGAGGGTTCACATGACCAACCTTAGCACCTTAGGGAATCTTACAAGTAGCGGTGTCCGAGAACTTGTCGGAATTGACAGTTCGGGGGTACCAGGACCCTCCTTGTACCCTTAAGGTGAGGTAGATGGTCCCTAATACTGGCTGTGTAGGGTGTATGAGCTATTGTCCAAACTCCTAGTATCCCCCCTAGCAATACAGCAAATTCTATCATACTCCCCTATAAAAACCTTCCTTCAAAGAGTTTAGATTGTAGCTCACAGGGAGCTACAGAGGCTCAGGGCTTGGGTTGCAGAAGGCTCCTCCTCCCACCACAGGTACCCTGTAAAGGGAAGTTATAGACGGTTGTATACAGTAGGGGTTCTATCGCGAAGATCACAGAAACTTCCTGACTTTCCCTAAGCCCTAAATTAGGTCCTCTCCGGACCTGCTTCGTCAAAACTCCCTCTGGTGGTCCTCGTAAAGGCCCTGCAGAACAAGTGACAAAACATTCCCCATCCCTAGAGCTCCATCTGAGCTAGCCTAACAAGAATACATTTCATAGACATCGGGGTAAAAGAAGTAGGTGCTTACAGGCTTATACGCTTAGAGCCCAAGGGAATGGCGTCCTCGTCATGCCAAGGGTCTCTCGCATGTTGGGGATGCTCGGGGCTGAGCAGGGTTTGGGAGTTGGGATTTGAGGTTTAGGGTTTGGGAGTCTGTGTTTCATGGGAAGTTCTGGGTTTAGGGGGTTCATGGTACGGGGCGAAGGACAACTCGCGATGTATATACATTGATCAAGTGAATCCTCCTCCGAAAACCCGAAACCCTAGAACAACAAAACCAAACCCTATAAACCCTAGAATAAAAATCCAAACCCTAAACCCTAAACCCATAGAACGGCCTTGGTCTGGGGTTGCCCCCAAACAGTGCTATGATGCGCTATGTAAAAACATTATAGAGGCTTGGCAACACCCTTTCTAAACCACAAAACATCGTGCAACTCTGACAAATCTGAAGTCGTGCTGTTGGGGCCTATAAGCCTTAACGAAGCTTCATTTCCAAAACTCAACGTCCCCAACCTAAAGCCCTAAACCTGAAATCCTGAAGCCCAAAACAATCCTGAACACTCAGCAAAATCCAAACCCGGCATCCTGAACCCTAAGCCCGAAGCCTCAAACCCCACAATCCTAATTCCAACACACAATCTCCTAAACTCGAACCTGCACCGAAATCCTTTCCGAACCCCAAGCCCTCGAAAGACAACCCTCAGTCCTGCGTAAACCCTGAACCCTCAAACCCTGGACCCTCATGCCCAAACTACAAATCTTCCGATTATGGTCCCTGAGCTTCCCTACAATAAACCCTAAAACCATAGGGATTAGGGCTTAGGGAGCCCTAAACCCTACTGTTGGTACTAAAAATCCTGCGCGACCTTACTCTACTACAAGACCACAATTCCCCAGGTATGATGTACTGAGGGATATGCAGGATTTTCAATATCCGCCAACAACACCAAACCTCCCTAAATACCTAATCCCAGGCCGAAATCCCTAAACCCTAAATCCCTAAACCCTACAACATCTAAACCCTAAGGCCTAAACCCTAAGCCCTAAACCCTAAACTCCCATTGCTTAGGGATCCTAGCCCAGGGGTATTAGGGTATTAGGGTTTAGGGCTTAGGGTTTAGGGCCTCGGGTTTAGGGCTTAGGGTGTAGGGTTCGTGCATGACATCTGGGCTTCCTGACTCTGATGCAGCTCGCGCAAAGGCACCTGTCTCCGCATCCCAAGTCCAAGCCTCGGCGAATGAGGAAGTATTAGGATGGGAATTTAGGGTTTAGGGTTTGGGGATAAGGGTTTAGGGGTAAGGGTTTAGGGAATAGGGTTAGGGAATAGGGTTTAGGGATTAGGGTCTAGGGTATAGGGTTTAGGGTTTAGAGTTTAGGGATTTGGGTTGGGGGTATATAGCATATACTTTGGCTCCAAGTAATTCTATGGTAATCCCTTTTGGCCACAGTATGTACTATATATCTGCATGGACTCTTTGGGTTAAGGGTTTGGGAGATAGGGGCTTAGACGTTCAGATTGATTTAGGGTTGAAGGTTTAGGTTTGCTCGGGGTCCTTTTCTCATAGGTTTAAGGTGTGTTTGGGGGTGAGAGTTACGCGTCAATGGCGGTTTAGGGTTGAGGCTTTAGGGCCGGCGTTCACAGACTAGGGTGCTTGGCAAAGGCTACTGTCAGAACTGGCTGCACCTCTTCGTTCAGAAATCGCTGACGCGCAGTCTTGATTACGTTGTGACAAGTTTTACTCTAAACCCTGAACTCCAAACCGCGCAAAACCACAGTCTCCTACCTTCTAGGTATCAGATTACAATTTAGGGTTTAGGGTTTGGGTTATCATCCCCTTATACAAGTACTTACCATCCTTTTGGGTATGGGGATCATCAACGTTGAGCGCCTCATGCACTTATCGTCATTAACTGTAACCCCTAAACCCCAAATAGTAGCTTCCATCTTACTTTCCATTCTCCAAGTATAATCCCAATATAACACATTCCCTATATACGAGCGCATGCACCCAATGTATATACCTGTCATACTATAGCAGTTTGCATATTCTTTTCACTTTAGTAACCCCTCTAATAATAGCAACATAACCGCTATGATATAACCGTAACCCCTATATAATCCCTATATAACCCCTGTATACCCAGTTATACTATGGTAATTTCCATTTTACTGTAAGATGGCTGCGGCCTCACAGCTAGTTTGGGGATTAGGGCTCCGTCGGGGAAAGCATTTTTCGGCCTCTGAATGCGAGGCTGGCTGAGGTTCCATGTTACCCAAGGGCTCCAGTTACTTTAATGTAATTACAGGTTATCGATGAAAAATCACGGTAAATACAATGATTGGACAGCCCCAACTAACATGAATCTTCGAAAAGCTCTACCAGTGTACTTTGACAAGGCGGTGTTGCCGAGGGTAGATGGTTGTAGTACAGGACTAAGCTGCAAGCTGAAGCATCCTTTGTCATGCTGGAAAGTCTGCCACTCCATGTGCTGAACCTCTACAGCCTCGGCCCTGAAACTGTAATAAATTCAACCTTGAACCACAGCGCTATGTCTCACAAACTTTGGACCCTAAACCATAGACCCTAAACCCTAAAACGCTAGAGATTTCAAGCCATGCTTCGAGCCACAAACGATGAGCTCTAAATCCCAAAGCTCCAAACCCCACATGGCCTAAACAGCCTACTTAAAGGGCCCATGTACCCAATGATTGGGTACTTGGGTTGTGGGCAATAGTAATTACAGTATTGCTTTTGGGTAAGTATATGATTATTAGGTACTTGGACCCTTAGGCTTAAAATCCTACAGCCTCAAACCCAACACCAGTCCCTACTTGGAGTTCCAGGGGTGACTATAGCCCAGCAACAATTACAAAATTCACTGGGCTCCAGTTTAATCGGGTTGTAAGTACAATTACAAGCAGGTTGTAGCTCCAAGGATAGGGGAACAAGAAAACAAGCACATAGATCGATGGATAGACAGAGAGATAGGCATATGCGCCTTGTTTCCAGCCCTCCCCCTTCCGAAGGTAGATATACCCCCCCAAATATCAAAAAGCATGTGCTTCTGCGTGCTTCTGTGCTGTTCAAAACCCGAGCCCTAAGCCCTAAACCCCAGACACTTGTAAGCCCTAAACCTTAAGCCCAAAACCCCAAACCCCTGCAAGCCCTAAACTCTGGACCCTGAACCCCAAACCCTTGTAAGCCCTAAACCCTAGGCTCTAAGCCCCAAACCCTAAGCCTTAAACCTTTAGCCCAAAGCCCAAAACCCCTGTAAGCCCTAAACTCTAGACCCTGAAGCCCAAACCCTTGTAAGCTCTACTACCCCCTAAGCCCTAAACCCCTAATCCCTCTGAGCCCCAAACTCTAAACCCTGAACCCCGAACCCTTGTAAGCCCAGAACCCTAAACCCTAAACCCTTGTAAACCCACACCCTGAGCCCTTGTAAGCCTTAAACCCTAAGCTCTAAACCCTGGTAAGCCCCGAACCCTAAATCCCTAAACCCCCTCAACCCTAAAGCCCTAAAACCCTAAGCCCTAGACCCTGCACCCCACAACCTAAACCCCAAATGCGTGTAAGTCCTACTCTGCTTCAGCAGTTCTGGGTAGCTGCGCCCTGGTGGCTGTAACCACGGAGACCCACCCACCTCAGCGTGCTCCCCCCTCGAAGCATTAGGGCTTAAGGCTTGCCAGAATTTTAAAGTTTAGGGTTTAGGGTTTAAATTTTGAGGTTTAGGGATTAGGGGTTTTGGTCTTGGGGCTCCGGGTGTATGATTCAGGGATTAGGGCTTTGGGCTCAGGACCTGGGATTTACATAGGGTTGAGGCCCTTGAGCAGAAGGTTTGGGGTAGAGACCGCAAAACCGCTAAAATCCGCTAAAATCCTGACCCTAAACCCCAAAACCTAAATCCTAACCGGATAGCTGGGTAAGTTCTGTGTTTTGGAGTGCCGGGTTTACGGAGTTTGGGGCTTTGTGTCGCGTAGAGGATGCGGCGTAGATCCCTTACGCAGCGTTTCTGCTATATAGGGTTTAGGGAGGAGGGGAAGGGAAGTACAGTGGAAACTGCTGTAGGGTTTAAGGTTTGGAGCAGACAGCTCAAACATGTCTTACTTGCAACTCGAACCCCTTCACTCAGGAATATGCCAGAGGACATCCCATAAAACTGACCGACCATGACTATGTGAAACAAACAATTAAAGTCGCCTTCAGTATTTAGCCCAGGCATATAGTCCCCCTTAAGTAGATAGAATATGGGGTATATGGGGATCTTATTATAATCTACCCAAAGCCATATTCTATGTACTTAAGGGGGACTATATCCCTTTAAATCCTGAAAGGACGGGGTTCGGATGTACTTTAGCAACTGTAAGCCACTAAAGCATCTGCCCCTAAGTGGGCTTCCATCACAAGTACAAATTGCCCAGAGGGCCCATGTACCCAATACTTAGGTGCTTGGGATTTGGGTAATAGTAATCCTAGTACAGGTTTTGGGTAAGTATATGACTATTAGGTATTGGACCCCTAATTAGGGTTGTTTCTAGCAGCCAGTTAGGAGGGTGCAGCTACCATGAGATCATCACATGCAATAGTATCTGCTCTTTTTCTATGACAAACTTTGATGTCCATGCGAATGCTGAGGAGGTCGATGCAGAACGTGTACAATTTAAGCGTGTCATCCCCCTGGCACGGGGCGCGCGATTTAGGTTTTAGGCTTGAAGGCTTTTTTATTTGATCACACCTTTTCTCCAGGGCTTCGGGCTCAGGGTTTGGGGTTCAGGGTTCAGGGATATCCTGCCGTAACCATCTGTAAGTTTTGCCATGCAAGGAACAAGGGCACCAAGCGAGCTACTGCAGTAGTGTTTGCTGGCGTGAAGACGTCAGTTGCGCCGGGACTCCCGCGCTACGAGCCTGAAAGTCGCCTACAGCGGTTTAGGGTTTAGGATTTAGGGTTTAGGGTTTAGGGTGCACCTATGCTCCCTATGTTGTCGATAACATCAGCCTGCAAGTTCCAAGGTACGAGGTGCTTAGGGTCATGCAGGAGTTTTGATATCAGCCGCACGTATATCGCGCTCCCTCCTCCAAAATGACATGGAACCTCAATGAAGCCAAATTGAGACGACGACTGTCCTTTGATAAAAGTCCTAGATGGAATTCCATACTGAGTGCCTACCCCAAATAATGATCCCAGGATAATGAACACTCCAGGGGAAGACCTAGACTTACTTGTTCTCAGCAGGGAATAAGGGAATATACTTGGGGGGTCAGGGGGACTTAAAAAGTAGGCTAATGATGGGGATGATTGGGATTATTATACGTGTTAAAGGGGTTATTAACCCACTTACAAAGTCCCCCTTACCCTCCAAGTACTCCCTATATGACCCTTATCTAACTTATTCCATCCTGGAAGACTACTGGAGCTAGTGTAAACTCCTAGTATCCCCCTTACTAACCCCTAGAGTAGTCCCCTATATGATCCCCTTATATACCCCCCCTTTGAGGAGTTTAGACTATAGCTCACTACTGGTAGATGGCTCCCTCGAGGTTCTCCTTCAAGTTGAAACTTGGAGTGCATCAGGATAAGACTCCTAGTCCCCCTTAGGTAGATAGAATATGGGGTATATGGGCATCTTACTACAATATACCCAAAGCCGTATTCTATCTACTTAAGGGGGACTATAAGTCATTACAGACTTTTTGTATGCTGGGCACATGCAAGCCACTCTAATATCGAGCGCATCACCCCCAGACCCTAGACCCAATTTGTCAAGACCCTCCAAAAAAAGCCCTACGGCCGCCTTTGAAGGGACGTATCCACCGTAGAGTTACAGTAGCCCAAACGCCACACCCTAAACCCATCAAGCTGGGTTGCTGTTAAGGAACTTAGTTTAAGTTACTATTTTGGGGAAACCCTATAAATTACTATGTATACCCATTATGGTAACTTAATTTAAGTTCCTTAACAGCAACCCATCAAGGGTCCCGTTCTAGCACGGTAGCCCATGACTCGAGGCGCTCGCCCCAGCGGTCGTAAATGATCCGAAAAGGCCTCCCAAATTGGTTTGGGGTTTGGGGATTTGGGGTTTAGAGATTTAGGGTTCAGGGTTCAGGACTTAGGGCTTAATGTTCAGAACAAATAGAGGGGTCCCCTGGTAGGGATTCTTTTGAAAGTCCTCTTTTGAGAAGCTCGTACATCCGGGGCATTCTGCCAATCGAGAATTTGGGGTATTCTTCCTCGCTTTAATCTGAAAGGTAAGGGGTTTCAGGTTCAGGTTAGGAGCACCCCCCCACCCTGTAATAGTCGTAAATCAGGCACATAAAAATCATCCTGATTATCCCTTATAATCACTATTATATACAGAGTGGGGGGTCCTCTCTAAACCCTAAAGCCTAAACCCTAAACCCTAAACGCTGAACCCTAAACCCTTAACCCTAAACCCTGAATCCGAAACCCTAAACCTAAACAGCTGTATCAACTTGGTTTTGGGCATTTATCAACAGGGGGTGGGTTCTCTGTTGGCATGCCTCCAAGTATCGGAAGTGGATTTTGGCATCCGCAAAGCCTGTAAGGAGTACCTTAGGTTTAGGGCTAAGAGTCCCGCGATAGCTATAAGGTCCACATTTGGGGCATGGGCTCATGAAAACACCCTTGTCGAAGTAGCAGGACTGCTTCTTCTGTAGGAACCCCTTAAACCCTGAAGCCTAAGCCCTAACCCAATACCCACAGCAATGGTCTTAATATTTTGGTGAATGGGCAAGTCTAGCTGAACCCCAACAAATAGGCAACATGACGGCCCAAGACTCACCCCAAAGGACCAACCCCCAAAACCCTAAACCCTGAACCCGAAGCCCTAAAACCCTGAAAGGCCCAAACAGACCAGCATTCTACATACTTGTGGGGCTGAGCAGGGCCGAGGCTCAAAATCCTAAACACTGAACCCTTAAGCCCTTACCTCAACCCCAAAAGTATGTAGAATAATTGCCTTCATGGCTGTTATTATGGTTTTAGGGCTACTATTTTACATGCCTCTGGGCTTTAGGTAATCCTGAATCCTAAAACACCCTTCCAAAACCTAAACCCTGAACCCTTAAGGCCTCCACCCTGAATTCAAAAACCCCTTCTAAACCCCTATAAACCCTAAGCCCTGAATGCTGAAGTCTAAAATCCCCTTCTTTGACCGTCTCCATCGCTGAGCCGCCCCACTGATCAATCCACAGACCCAGTGTCTGCGAGTGGAAGCTGCAAAGCACCTGGTGCATTGGGGTTTTATAGGGTTATATAGGGGTTATATCGGGATAGTGAAAAATGGAAACTACTATTTGGGGTTTAGGGTATAGGGCTTTGAGGGTTTTAGGTATATTGGGGGTTATGTAGGGTTATTTGAAGGTTATATAGGGTTATATCAGGCTATATTAGAATCATTTTAGGGGTATACAGGGTTATACCGGGGTTGTATTGGGATAATGAAATGAAAAAGAAAACGGAAACTACTATTTAGGGTTTAGCGCTTTGGTGGTGTTGCGCATTTTGGGGTTAAACCTTCAGGGTCTTTCAGGGTTAAGGTTTCAGCCCATTTGTCGGTCAAAAGGTTTTAGGGCAAGATGTGCTGCGGATGAAGGGTCGCGACTTCAAGCTTAGGGTTTTGGGGTCTCAGGGTGTGGGGCGCAGGGTTTCGGTTGAGGTCGTTTTTCCTGGTTGGGGGTTAGGGTTATATCCACAGCTTTAAGGTTTAAGATTGGGGGACAAGGATAAGGGGGCGGAGTTCAGGGCTCCAGGATGTAGGGTCAGTATTGTAGCCTTTGAATGACAAAGTCGCGAAGCACTTCAGCCCCTTGAAGAAAAGCACCTGGTTCAGGGTTTAGGGTCTGGGGCTTTAAGGGCTGCAAGGGCTGAAAGGTGCTAAGGGTTAAGGTTGAAAGTCATTTGACCGTACAACAAAGATGGGACAGATCTTTGATGGCGGAATCTTGTACCACATGTGAGCTAGGGTCTAAACTCCTTGAAGGGGTCTAGATAGGGGATTATATTGGGGACCACTATAGGGGAGATTAAGGGGGATACTAGGAGTTTAGACAATAACCCCTATAATCCATTACATAACCCTATATATAGCAGTTTCCATTTCATTTTCCATTTTCTTTTCCATATGATTCTCCATTATTAAGGGGGATACTAGGAGCTTAGACTATACCACATGTGGCCCTAAATGCATTACAGTTCCCACCGTAGGGCCGAGGCGTTGCCTACTCAGACCTCCCAAATACCCAGAGTTGCCCATAACTACCTTGACCCGTATGTCTGCAGAACAATGTAGTTTTTTTCACTGTTCGGGGCTTTGGGACGTTGATTTTACCAAATTTTGACATCCAGGTACTCAATATCCATCTGTATTTTCTGGGGGGGGGAGCTTTAAACCTGCTGTTGAAATCATTTGGAAGATCAAGGCAATCAGAATCTAAACAGCACCCTAAGCCATAAACAATCAACCCCCCCTGAATCCTAAGCCCCGAAATCTCCAGGCAGCAATCAGCCCAAACCTATTGCTTTCAAACGCACGGATCAGGGAAGAGCCATGTGATGGCCGTAGGGTAGGGGTTTAGGGTCCAGATGTTAGGGTTTAGGGTAAGATCCTTTGGCTGAGGGTTTAGGTCTTAGGGTAAGATTTTTTGGGTTGATGGGGTAAGAGTAGCCCCAATCCCCTTACTTTCTGTTTGTTTTTCGGCCAACTTGAAGGCCCTGAACATGTTTGCTAGGGTTTAGGGCTTAGGGGATACGGCTTTTAGGATGTAGGATCTAGGGTTTAAGGTGACTGCCTTGCAGAAGTTTGTGTGTGTTTCAGGTTTAGGGTAGATAGACAGGGATGCAAGCCCTGTATAGCCAACCCTAAGGAAACAAAGATGTCCCCCTAAGAGGCTCACACTACCAAAATCCCAAACACAAAGCCCTCCACCTCCAAAACTGTACACAAAAAAACTCCCAATCCAACACCCTAAACCTCAAATCCTTAACCCTAAATCATCAATCCAGGTCTGGCGGCCTCCTTCTTCGCGCAGTCAATCACGCCTTGGCTCAAAGCTTAAGGGTCTTAGGGTGTAAAATTTAGGGATTGTATTCCCTTATTCGGTACTAGCCTTAAACCCTAATCACCAGCAATAAAAACCAGCTTTCCAAATCATTATTTAAACCCTGAGCGCAAGGCTTACTGTGTCAGGAGTTGACAGCTGCAACCACCTCCCCCTAACAAATAAGACCCCGCAGTGTCCCTGATCATGAATATTGCCTCCCCCCAAGCATACACAGTGGTACTATATGGAGGGGAGATTATGATTTGAGGGTGTGAAGCTTTATTTTTATCAGGCTTACACAGCTCAAGACCCTAAAGTCTCAACCATGAACCCTGAACATCAGAACCCTGACGCTGCTGCAGGTGATGGGAAGTCCGTACGTACACCATGCTCCGCGCCGCGGTAGTCCATATACAAGCCCTACTTGTCAACGCTATCATCGCTTCTCCTGCTCACAAGAAAGGA
This sequence comes from Symbiodinium pilosum, assembly GCA_905231905.1. Classification (NCBI taxonomy): domain Eukaryota; class Dinophyceae; order Suessiales; family Symbiodiniaceae; genus Symbiodinium; species Symbiodinium pilosum. The sequence continues at coordinate 42,567 of CAJNIZ010043342.1, forward strand.
AGAAAAACACAAGTCTTAACGTCTTGACGCCTAGGGTTTAGGTTGTTTCCAACCCTGTTGGACTTTTACGTCCAGAGCCTCGGGATCCTAACCCCCCTCCGATATTTAATCAATAGCAACAGAGGGGCTTGCGAAACTCCACCCCCAAAAATCAGGACCCTATATGAGTTTTGAGGCCCTATTCTGATTACACGGTAGTCCGAGGCACTTACTTTGGGGACTTGGGTGACCCAAATCTTGTGATTTCAAACTTCAAAACACAATCCCGCAAACTCAACGGGCCGAACACGCTGCAAAACAAGTACAGACACATTACACTGCCAACCAAATACCTGCAGCTCGGGTCAAACCTAAACTCCCTGAACCGCTTCTCGTGTCATCAAGTGATTACCTCCGCAACCCCCAGCGCAAACTTTGCAAGGAAGCTCACTGCGGACTGCCCTGGCCGCCCACACCTACTTTCAATTGTGCGTGTCGAACTATGCAAGCGGTTCAACAAGCGTCCCACTGTTGTGCCGCTGGAGCTCTCGCTGTGTGAAATTCCTACGACACTTCAGCTGCATGAACAGAACTTCAAGCCCGCTTCACTACATGATCGCGTCTGGAAAAATGCCTGCTTCGACGGTCAAACTTCCATTGATTAAGACCAAGATTAATTACTGCTGCCAGCACAAAGCAATGAGAAGTTGTACCATCATTTTTGCCCTGACGCCAATCATCATCTCTACCATGCGGAGTACGAACTTGCATCAATATTGAGATTATTCATCATCAGAAGACCGAGAAGGCTTATTACAAGTTGGATTACCGTTTGAAACTCGGCAGATTATGGCAGGCGGTACCAATAGCGGGCCTCCTGGCTAGTGCGCCTGCCCAGGGCCTTTGCGCCCGCGTCCCCGGGCGTTTGCAAATTGAAAGCTCCAATTGCACTGTGTCTTTGTATGGGGTTGTCCAAAGGTTAGGTGTGCGTTTTTGCAGAAGCTCTAGGTGATATCGATACATATATATATACACTTTGCATTTATTACCATTGTATTCTCATATACATGCGTCAGAAAAGGGATGTGCAGATTTTAGGGGTTAATGTGTAAGCAGGGGTCCCTTTTGCGGTTCCTGTAACGAGGAACACAGTATTCAGGGGTCTAGAATTACCCTTTTCTCCAGAACTCCATATCGTATTTCTTCCGAGGCTTACATGGAAACTCTTTTCAGGTGCTACGTAGGGTTCATAAGTGTGTGTGTGTGGGGATACATAGGACGGTATACAGTTCAGGCTTTACTTACCCTACCCCCACACAAAGATGGAACCCTTTCTAGTTCATTGGTGGCACGGAAATCCTGAAGTGTTGAATCGTGTTCCGCGTTCATGCAATCTGATCTCCCTGAAAGAGTTTGGGAAAGTAATCCTGAACCCAACCCTCAACTCTAAACACGAAACCGTAAACTCGAAAGTCTAGGCTTTAGGATTACAGTAACATATATAGGGGCATATAACACTTTGGGTTTTTGGGCTTGCACTCCCTTGCGCGATTGCAGCTCAAAACCCCATGCCGTATTGGGCTTCAGTATGCTTTTCTGAACCGATTTCCTCAGGGTCCAAGGGCCCAAATGATAGGGTTTGAGGGCTCAAATACCATTAATATTATCGTATTTGGGCCCTATATACCCCTATATAGTCCCCATATATCCCTATATAGTCCCCCTAGAACCCCTTTAAAGGGACCCTGTTATTTGGGTCCTCGGACCCTTAGGGATTTCCAGGAATGGCCTTCTCGTCATTCCTGTACCAGAGCTTTAGCTTTGGGCTTTAAGGTTTACCTGGACCCCAACAGTAGGTAAAATAATGACCTTTATGGCTATCATTATGGGTTTAGGGCTATTATTATACATACTTTTGGGGTTCAGGTAGGGTCTAGGCTTTAGGGTTTGGGCTTTAACTTTCAAATTGTAGGTTGGCCAAAATGCGAAGCCTGAGACTAAGCCCCTACCCCAGGGTCTGGGTACCTCAATAATTTCTAAGTAAACTGGCAGGCCCCGACATAGGCCATGTTGTCTACCACTTGGGTACCTTTACCCTTCATATTTATATATATACAAATATATAATATATATATATATCTATCTATCTATCTATATATATGTCCAAGCTATCATAACCATAGCAAACCACAAGCGGGACATCTGATACTACGTGGATGGGTGAGCTTATAGTCTCCCTTAAGTAGATAGAATATGGGGTATATGGAGTTCTTATTATGATATATACTCAAAGCCATATTCGATCTACTTAAAGGGGACTATAAACCCTAAACCCTAACCCCCATAGTCTATCTCGTTAAGGTGGACTAGACTGAAACATCTGACTCCAACCGTCTCGACAGGGACCCGAGAAGCAAGTTAGGGTTTAGGGTTCAGTGTTTAGATTTTAAGCATTGCTGAGACCCATACCTTTTTGAGAACAACCAGCCCCCAACGGTGTAGGTCCACATATGGTAGTGAGATTAAGGGGCGGACAATGTAGACCGCAATATACAATAATCGTTACCATCAAGGCTACCATAAATTCTGGAAACCTCACGACTCTAAAAACTAAGCTTTCAACCCTAAACTCCAAGTCCTTAACCCCGAGCCCTAAACCTGGAACTCATGCCCGGGAATCTTGTATGTCGTTATATCCTAGGCTACCAAAAGCAGGCGGACCCCTGTCTATAGACCCCAATATATGAAAATCGGTAAGAGTGTTCAATTTTTTCTTGTCTGGTCTTTTCTGTTGTTTGGACTTTTCGGTTGTTGTCTTTTTTGCTGCTTGGGCAGTGGCGTGTTTCATTGTTTGCTGTTTGGGCGGGGGCGC
>CAJNIZ010043342.1:45517-57012 GCA_905231905.1 Symbiodinium pilosum
AAACAGCAAAAACAAAAAAACACGGCATCCATGAAAATCCTTGTAATGGGCGCCCCTAAAATGGTACCCCTTATTTGGGAAACCCTAACTCCTGCAAACCACGACATAAGCCTCAATTTCATTATCCATTGTCTTGTCCATTTGATTCTCCTTTTTTGGGGTATATATCCGAAACCCTATATCCCCCATAAACCCTATTGTCTCTAGGTTGAAAGCCGAAATCCTAAACCCCATACATCCCCACAGAACTCCTATACAATTTAATAACCATAAAAAACGTCTTCCTAATTTTGGTAACATTTTGACTCCAATTCAGCGAAGCACGACAGTGCCCAAGGTCGTCCACGGCTGCCACGAGCGCCTGCTTAGGATCAGGGTTGAGGAGGTTAACCGCCCTCGCCCCTACCGGCTTCGTCTAAGAGGAGGGGTTACCAGGGACCAGGACCCCCCAAACCCCCAAACTGTCTAGAAAAATGGCCATGTTTAGTTCAGGGTTTTAAAAATTTGGCGCTTTCTTCTGCCCGCTTTGCAGGTCAAGTTAAGGGGTTTGGATTAGGGTTTTGGGTTTAGGGTCCCAGGTTCTTATGTTTAGGACTTAATTAGTGTTGAGGGATGGAGGCATCGCGCACATGGGAGTGTCACTCTACTGCTGCTACCTTCCATGTCCCTGGTGCCGTACATCCCGAACAGCTGAACCATGAGGCTGAACAATACCAAAATTGAAATACTAGGTTACTCAGTAACCCCAGAATAATACGGGTACCTTTTTCTCCTAATGTTCAGCTTTAATAAGGAAACCCCTGAATAAAAAGGGGAAAAGGGTACTACTGGGGTAAATAGAATAAGCCTTTACCACCCCTAGGTTCCCCCCTAATTCGCTGAGGCGCCCAGCCTCACGAAGGGTGGCCCATGGTTTGGCTTGACGCCACCCCTACCCACCCCACACCCGACCCCCCCAACCGCGCCCAAGAACCTGAGTGTCCAACTGTCAAGCCATCGTCATATTGTGATTGGTACAGAGCCTTGGAACCTTTCCTCAAGTCCTCTTTGCCTCTGCATAATCCAATCGGAGATCTTGCTTGGACACCTCTATAAATACAGAGCACTTCGTGTATGCTGACAGCTCTGCTGAAACGTTGAGAAGTAACATGTGCGCTACAGCCCTCACGCCCGGAACAGGCTGCCCCGGTCCAGCATCTCTTCTCTTGCCGGGCAGGAGTGCTGATCAAGCCTTGTACCAATGCTTGCGACAACCTTTTCACAATGAGCCAGGCATTATCATTCTTAGGAACCCGGGTTTGAGGGCGAACCTTGAAAACCCTAAGCCCTAAACCCGTGGAGGTGCAAAGGGAAGCCATAAATCCGTGCCTTCAACCCCAACCCTTGCACCCAGTGCCATAAACAAATTTCAAGAAGGACTTCGAAAGCAAGACAATTGATGTGGCAGTGTCTGTAAAAAGGGGGCCAAAAGGAGTATCATATGGGGATTAGACGGAGAGAATAGGGTTCTTGCTTTGGGGTTATTGTCAAATCATATTCAAGGGGGCCTGGAAGCAAGGATATTGATGTGTAGACTCAGAATATGCTGCCAAGTAATCAAGAAAATTTGTTACCCAATATGTACAGGAAATCCTTAGGATCCTCTAGTAGCTGAGCGAACGACATGTACCCTGCCGTGTTCCAGCCAGCAATCATAAAGCTCAGAGCACCAGCGGCCTCACAAGACATGGGCACCAGCCGTGAATCGGAAACATGGTGCTTTTGCCACGTTGCTGCGAGTATGACGTACCTGGCCTTTGGTCAGCTAGGAATGAAGGAACGGATCCTTATATAGTCCCTATATAACCCATTATAGTACTGTAGTTTCCATTTTTCCATTCCTTCATTCCTAACTAACCAAAGGCCAGCTACTGGCCGTCAGCTGGTAACTCATGAGCCCCGCAACCAGGGATACGGCCTCCAGGCAGAGCTGCGCTGGCTGCTACAATGGAAAAGAAACTGGAAGCCACTAATTGGTTCTTAGGGCTAGGGTTTAGGGTCTAGGGTTTTAAGGGTCTAGGGCTTAGGGTTCAGGGCTGTAGGGTTCAGGGTTAGACCTCAGGGTTTTGGATTTTGTGGTTCTGCGGCTTGGCGGTTTAGGGTTTAGGGTCGCTGCAAAGATCTTCCCAATGATGAGCGCATCGGCCCCATTCATAACAAACCGACAAACCTCGTACAGTATACTTTGGGTCATTCCCCCCTCCCAGTAACTGTCCTTAAAGGGGCCTTATTAAGGGGGTTCTTATAACTCCTATAACCCATTGTGGTAACAGTTACTGTAAGGGGGAATGACCCAAAGTACACTTTTCCAAATCTAGCACTCAGAGAGATCACCTCATGCTTGGCACCCAATTTTTCTAAATTTGAGGCAGTCAAACATTCAGAACCCAGACCTCAAACCCCTAAGCCCTATACACCCTACCCCTACATCCTGAACCCTAGACCCCTATGTCCCGAATCCTAAGCCCTAACTCCTAAATCCCTACCCCTTGATCCCTGCGTCCTCAACCCTAAACCCTACATCCCTGAACCCAAATCCCTAAAGTATATCACCAAAAAAAGGAGGACATCAGGGTGTCTAAACCTTTAATAGTGGGAGAAAAACCCAAGCCCGTAAATATAGCCGAGAAAGGCATTATTCCCTAAACCCTAACACTCTATAAATACTTAAATCCCAAAACCCTGAATCTCTAAACCCGGCAATTCCTCCATGCCTAGATCCTACCCGGACCCCAAAAGAACGAACAAAATAGCTCAAAATCCTAAAACATGAATCTTGCTTGTTTTTAAAAGCAAACCAGAGCGGCCACCTAACCCTAAACCCCAAGCCCTAACCCCTAAACCCTAACCCCTAAACCCTAAACCCTAACCCCTAAACCCTAAACCCTAACCCCTAACCCCCAAGCAATGCTCAGAGCCTTGGCGAGTGAAGCTTCCTCGCCTGGCGCAGCTCGAGTCCAGACCTTAACTTCGGGGTTAGGATTCAGGGAATAGGGTTTAGGGTTCAGGGTTTAGGGTTCAGGGTTTAGGGTTTAGGACGTGGGGAGTTAGGGTTCAGGAATCATATAGGGTTTGGGGGTTGCGTTTAGGGACTCAGGTTTTTAGGGTTTGAATTTAGGGCTTCGTAAGTGCACATCTGGACAAGGGTTTAGGGTTTATGGCATAGGGTTTTAAAGCATAACTTCGCTGGCATTGGTGATCCTCTATTTCCCTACATACGGTAATCCCTGTGTAGCCTCTTCATTGGGGGTTACTTGCGCTGGTATACTTCCTTCCTAGCACAGGGTGTAGTACCTCTAGGATTGAGGGTTCCTCAACCCCAAACCCTACAGCCTAGAACCCAAGCCCCGAAAACCAAATACCGAAACAAGGCTCTAACCCGAAACAAGATCAAAAAGGCTAACCATCACCTGCGCCTCGTGTCTCATAAATAAGGTGCCCATTGTTGGCTATGACCTCCAGCAAACTTACATGGAACCCATTAAATGGCCAATATGCAGCCTCCACTAAGAAGGGGACTTCATGTCCTTCTATGCTAGTTTGGGGGAGGGCAAGAAATTCAGAATTGAGGCCTTCAAAGCTGGTCACCTTGCGCTCAAGGATTGAAGCCTCGACCCTGTAGCAAAATCCAAAGCTTAGCTCCCAAAAACCCAAAGCTTCCCCCATGAAGCCCAGGACAGTCCTAAGAGCCTTAGGTTAGGGTTTTAGGCTTCATGTAGGGTTCTGGGTTTATTAGTGTAGGGTTTACAGAGGCCTCAAGGGTCACCCATACCCGGAAAAAAGGAGTCAAGTCAAGCCCTAACCCAGGCCCCAAAGACTCGCTAAGACCCACAGTAGGGTTTGAGGTGTAAAGTTTCAAGTTTAGGCCACATTGCTAGGGGACTCCAGATAGGACAGAACCCTAGGAAGAAGAACTTACAACGGGAAGCTAAGCCCTTGAAATTCGGGGGCCCCTAAACCCTAAACTGTCCTATCTGCAGGTCCATTGGGCATCTACCTGACACAATCACAAGTGAGCCCGAACCAGTCTTTGTTGGCTTTTAGAGCCCTTTGAAAATTAATGTAGACCCCTGATGAATTAACCCCCTCCCTTTAAGGGCCTCAATATTAGGATCCCCATTAAAGGGAGGAAGTTTATTCATCAAGGGTCTGTGTTAAGGTGGGGGCGCGTGCAAGGTGAATCACTGCGGCGGCACAGCGAGGTGATAAACTGGCAGGCAATGGTTTGGGGTTTAGGGTTTAGGACCAACTGAAGTCGCAAGAGGGGAGCTTCCAATGCCGCGAGTCCATATAAGGGGTATTAGATAAGGGGTGTATACTTGGAGGGTCAGGGGGACTTTGTAAGTGGGCCCATGAGGGGGACAAGTAAGGATATTTTCTGGGTTATAGGGGCTACTAACCTACTTACTAAGTCCCCTGACCCTTCAAGTAGGGACCATGGGGAATTATATATAACCTAGACGTATGTAAGGTCCCTACAGGGTAACTTACCTCCAGTACTTGGTTTCGGGTGATAAAGAGTGCTAGGCAATCCCGAGTTTGGGACCCTATGATAGAAGTCAAATGTTAGTCGTTGGGTTCTTGTTGGGTGGCGTGCGGTCAGCAATCTTCATCGAACAGGCTTCAGGCGCGGGGTTTAGGGTTGGCCCCTGAAAACTTCTAGGGCTTTTGAGCGCCATGCAACTGTTACTTGGGGATCCAAGTCAGTCTATAAATAATGCCCACTTTGCACCCTGAAGTATAATATAAGCAGTACCTACTTTGGGCTATTTGGGTTCTCCCATCTTTTAGGATGCTATTGGCAGTCTCAGAAACACCCAAAACGTTTGTACCCGAACCGTAAGCTTCGAAGACGCGCTCCTGAACCTTACCCGAACTAACATGCAACCCCCAGATGGACTAACAAATTCAAATTCCATTCTTCTTAGAGAATACTATAACCAAACAGAGAAAATCTTATATACTTGGGACTGCGATATCCCATTACAAGCATTACATACCCCCACCCCAGTTTCCATGTTGCTTTCGACGTGATCTTGGTTCTGAATCTGCATGAGAGGCGTGTCATATCAGATGCCTTAAGCCTTAAGCCCTATACATCTTAAGCCTTAAGCCCCACACCCTAGATTCCTCCATCGCTAAACCCTAAAACTCCATGAGCACGACCACTCGAGCTATTCCAACAACCTAAGAAGCAGCCGAAACGCCCTACCACGGCCTTGAGGCAATATAGGCAATTCCCCAACCCCAAAGAGTTGTGTTTTTCTCGGGGTCTAGTCATAAGAAAATCTTTATCCGACTGTTCTAGGGATGAGGCAATACCTAAGATGTAGAGCGCTCCCCAGACTAAACCGAACAACGGGTACCTTTCTAGGGGTCCCTGTAATAAAGAATGTTGGGGTCCCATAGTCATGGAAACTGCCATATCTACATATTCATGCTGGGGTTTGTCAAATGCAGGGTTTTTGTCGTGGTGCCCAAATGCTTCAACATGAAGGACCATGTGCATGCGTCTCCCAAACGGTCGAAGAACCTAACTATTGGGGCTCTGTGCCTAAAATCCTGGTACTTGGGCTTTTGGACTCTTAGGATGTGCATAAACACATATGGACACAGGTAGACACATGTAGTTACACAGAACATACTGTTGATCACCACAAGGTTGCCAATAGTGCTGGGGAAATAAGGATACACGCCTACAAACAGATTCCTGATTTGCATGTAACATGGGTATACATGACTGTATGTGACCTATGGATGATAAAGGTTGCTCATCAAGTATGTTGAGTATTGAACAATTGCATTGCCAAAGCTACATCCAGAAGCTCCTCAACCAAACCCGTTGTCGAACAAGTAAGCAAGCAACAGCACTGATTCTGTTTACCACGATGCCGTCAGGATAGTCAACATGGAAACCAACAACCTCAGTCGTCAGATTAGTCGCCACGCCAAACAAGCGGACCTCGGCAACCCCCTAACAAGAACGAGTCAAATATCACATAATTCTACCTGTCTACCGGGGGGGGGGGGAGGTCCATAGATAGAGGCCCCATCATAGACCCCAACATCGCACTTTCCTTATCAGCAAGCCTCCATATAAAGGACCCCTAGTTTTGAAAACCCGTGAATAGGATTACATAGGCGGCTGCATTTTGAGGTTAGGGGATCCCTGAATCCTAAACAGGGGTTATATAGGGGTTATATAGGGGTTATATAGGGGTTATATAGGAATCATAGGGATAATGGAGAATCAATTGGAGAAGAACATGGAAAATGTAATGGAAACCAGGGAATATATAGGGGTTATAACCCTAGACCCAGAAGAGATGACTCGTTCCCGCCCGGCGCTGCCTTCCCAGGAGTTTCCAGCAGGAGCTATCCCACCTCAGGGATATAGTCCCCCTTAAGTATATGGAGGTAATGGAAAAATGGGAACTACTATTTAGGGTTAAGGGGCCCCCTTACGTATATAGGGATAATGGAAGAGAGAATGGAAACTACTATTTAGGGTTTCCGGTTTGGGGCTATAGTCCCCCTTAAGTAGATAGAATATGGGGTATTATGGGGATCGTATTCTAATATACCCAAAGCCACATTCTATCTACTATAGGGGGACTATAGGCGTAAGGTGTAGTGGGGTTCGAGGGTTTAGGGCCACCTCACTGCTAGTCATAGAGTGCGCTGTAGAGCGTATCCTCCAGGGTTCAAGTCTATAGATAATACCTACTTTGAGGCCTGAAGTCTATGACTAGTACCTAGTTTGGACTATTTGGATCCCCCTAACCCTGGGGAATGAACTTTGGACGTTTAGACTTTAGTAATTAGGGGTTCGTAAGTTCAGGTGTAAGATTTCACGCCGCCGTCAGGACGCATATTACCGGCCTTGTGGTGTTTGGGAGTTGTGGTTTCCCTAAGGGTTTACGGTTTAGGGTTCACTTGCTAAGTCTTGAGCGAATTGTGAAGCGAATGTTGCCAGTTTGCGTTTCAACTTTTGCCCTATACAATTTATATTTATCTGGGCTTGAGCGTTTAGGGTTTTGGGCTTAAGGGCTCAAATACCCCCCCCGATAGGAGACACTTTGTGCTCAAAGCGCCTATACAGGAACCAATTTGGTTGCGGATGAGATATTGCTTAGGCATTTAACTCTTGGGGTTCTGACTTCTAGGGTTTTTTAGGGTTTAGGGTTTAGGGAAACTACTATTTAGGGTTTAGGGTTTAAGGGTCCCTTTAAAAGGTTAATAGGGGGATAATGGAAAAGAAAATGGAAACTACTATTTAGGGTTTAGGGCTTAGGGCTTATAGTACCCATTCAGTAGATAGAATATGGGGTATACGGGGATCTTATTATAATATACCCATAGCTGTATTCTATCTACTTGAGGGGGATTTAAGCATAATACAAATGTCCAGCTGGCTAGCACGAAGGAGTTGGTTTAGGGTTTTATTTGGCCATGAGGCAATTTTTGCCTCTCTGCATGAGCACAAATGATACTCCACTCTTTGGGTGTAATATTATATAAGGTTTACAGGTATAGCTACAAGCCACCTTGGGTCATAAATATATTGATTGCTAGTAGGGAGTGGGGGAATAGACGCCTATAGTTTTGGCCCTTATAGAGGCCACAACCGAAACAGAACTTTGTCAGAAACTTATAGGTTTCTACTAGGGTATGGAGGCATGGATTCCTATAGTGTTAGCCCCCCTATGGGTTTAGGGTTTAGGGTTTAGGGCTTGAAACCCGAAATCCCAAACCTCACACCCAAGCCTCGAAGTTATCTGCAGCCGAAACGCCAAGCCACAGTGCCGCGCGAGGAAGCGACAACGACGCTGGCGTCCGGAAGCGCAGTCCTTTGGAGGATTTAGGGTTTAGGATTTAGGGTGTAGGGTTTTGGAGGAATCACAGTTCAGTAGTGTTTCTTTGGTGGTTAAACCCAGTAAGATTATATTCCTTGTATAAGATACTATACCCCAAAAAGAGGATATAATCTTTCCCTATATTGGATACCATAGTATCCCCAAATAAAATACTACTCAATTAGGGTTTGTGATTTAAACGCTATCCCTAGGGCTCCATGTAGGCAGTATAGCCCAATGTATTGTATGGACTTGGAACGCACAGTATAGCCTAATTCCTAGACCCTAAACCCTTCGGCTTAGGATTTCGGATACAAATACCTGAATCGTATCAAAGTGTTGGGCCGAGACGAGCCTGTGTGTAGCTACGACGTTGGCATGGAAGTAAATGCTCTTTGGGTACTTGCACCCATGGACTAGGGTTCAGGTTTTAAAGTTTTAAAGAAAGAGTTTAGGGACAGTGAAGCGTTTACTGTCTAGCCAAGCGCTTCTTACAACCACCCTCTATCAGTGGTATAATCTCCTTAGGACCCCTACAGCTTCATGTCTTTGGGACCCGAACAGCTGCATGCTTGAGGTTTATCCCCTCAACCCTAAAGTCCGCCTTATTAGAATATGGCTTCCGGTATATAAGTATAGTAAGATCCCCCATATACCCCATATTCTATCTACTTAAGGCGGACCATAGACCCTAAACCCTAAACCCTAAATAGTAGTTTCCATTTTCTTTTCCATTATCCCAATACAACCCCAATGTTCTATCTACCCAAAAGTGTGGCAACATGAAGCTGAGTGCTGTGGCGAACAGCGAGGGTTGCCAAAATTCGGAGGCAGTGGAATCTTCCGCGGTGCCACCTCAAGGGTTATACGGGCGGGTTTGGTTTTTGAATTTAGGGTTTAGGGTTTATGGGGGGGTAGGGTTTAGGGTTATAGGGGGGTATACAGGGATTATGTGGGCAAATTACGCGGCTTTATAGGGTGTAGATTTTGGCCTACCTTGACCTCCCAAATTGCTACAGTAGTTGCTCTTGATATCCAAGTAACAGCTATATGGGCTAACAGCTATATGGGCCATTATTTTCGGGGTATCTGGGAGGTCTGGGTAAGGCTTGCGAAAATTCGCCATTCCTGAACCTGTACACTTCAACACCCTGAATATCCTCCTGTACCCAGCGCCCCTTGCCGAGACAAAGCCTCACGGGTTTGGGGTGGAGAGCATAAGAACCCTCTGCTCCCTCTCTGCGCCATCTATTTCAGGAGGGCAACATCAACCTTTGAACCCAATCCATCAACTGTCCCCATGTGACCTGCATGGACATCCTTGATATCGGAGCTTGCCTTAGCATGTTTACCCCAAAGTCGAGGCACTCGATAAGGCAACTAGTAGTTGAAATGAGCACGCAGCAGCGGGCATCCGTACCATAGTCCAGTAGATAATCAGCCTATACGTTAGGGTGCATCATCAAAGGGAAAATAAATAAGCATCCAAAAAACATTGCGGCCATGAAGAAAAATGATTGGGGTGGGGGGGATTGCACACCTTTAATAGCATTTCTGAGCATTGCACCTGTATTATAAACAAATTACGCGGAATAGCGGGGGGCTGGGGGTGCGCAGCGGTCTCCATTTGTGAAACTTGGATGAAGATCTGAACATGTAGCTTCTTGCACGCCTTGATAGGGTCTCTTGGCATGGTGCCCGCATTGCAAAACGGTAGCAGGTAGTGGCGGGGTGTTGGCGGGGCGCACCCCCAATTTGCAAAACATGGACGAAGATCTGAACATGTAGCCTCTTTGATATGGCAGGATCTCTTTGCATAGTGCTTGCATTGCAAGGTAGTTGGTGGTTGCGGGGGCACAAGCGGAATTTGCATCGTCGAAAGAACTCCAAGTGCTGTGATTTGCAAGCAGAGTAGTTTTAAAGATCTGCACCTGCTATATTTTACAATATGCGTCGTCCCTTCAAGGACCGCAAATGCTTTGATTTGCAGTATCCATTGCCTGTCAAGAACTAAAAATCCTGCAGGTTGCATTCTGTAGCCGCAAATACTGTAATTTGCATTGGGTCAATCCCCCAGCCAGTAATCGGTACCAAAACGGACGACGATTGTAGGTCTACTACGTCCCTATTAACTTCATATCTAGGGGCTATTGCTGTAGGGGGATTGACCTAAAAAGTACAGTATTCGTAGCCTGCAATGAGCTCCAAAGACTGTGATGCGCTGTATTCGTGACCTTTCAGGAGCCAATCTGTTAATGTGCAATATTCCCCTAGGGCTCCCAGATACCTATATAATTAGTAGGTTACTGGGCTATGTAACTAAAGGGTATATAGAACCCAGTTCCCATTATTTAGGTAACTGGAGCCCTAGGGTTCAAGAACTCCGAATACTGTAATGTATAGAACCGTGAGACTGGGGGACCACCTTTGTAACGTCATGTGATGTCCTTTTGTTCTTCTTTTCATGTCTTAAACTGTATTTTGGATGTCTGTTCTTTGACTGCTACTCCACACATTGGGATTCTGAAGCTAGTGTCGCTTCTTAAGGTTGGGGAGTACGAACCTCCAAACCCACAAACCCCAAATCCCCTGACCCCCCCAAACCCCAAATACTAAAACTCAAACCTTACACCCTAAACCTGCCTGGTTGGCCGACCCCTGCCCATCGTCTCCTTCAAGCTTCAAAGGCATCAGGCTTCAGGTTGTTGGGGCTTGGTGCAGGGCTCAGGATTTAGGGTCTGGGGTTTGGAGGTTAGGGCTTAGGATTTGGGGCTGATTGTTCGGGGCCTGGGTTTGGTGCTTAGGGTTTCTTACGACCGTCATTCCGACTCTGTCAGCATCACGGCTAGAAGATTGCATGGTGGGATCAGCACTGCCTGATGTCTAGGAAACCTGGTCTGGGTTGCGGCTAAGGAACTTAACTGAAGTTACTATTTGAGAAAACATGCTAACTTACTATATAAGACCATTATGAACCAGCAACCCGAGATCCTGTTCCTTTCTGGTGAGATGAATTCTCATACACGCGGCTCCTCAGCTATCAACGGCCAACAGCTACAACGGGAATCATTACAGGGTTGCAGCAAACATCAACTATGGGTAGTAACAGCAATCAAAACGATCGCTTCATTGAAAGAGTGCAACACTGCTTCAGCAATGCCCTGTCATCACACTATTTGACAAAGAGATACTATATGGCAAAGAAATACTAAACCCTCAGCCCTAAACCCTAAACCCTCCCGAAGCCCCACCCTAAGCCCTAAACCCTAAACCCTCAAACCTAACTCCTAAACCCGAAGCCGTCAAGCCTATGCCCTAAACCCTACAAACCAATGCCCCGAACCCTAAAGAATTTCTGCAGGGCCTGCCCTAAGGCTCTTAGGACTACCCTGGGCTTTGGCAGGGAAACTTTGGGCTTTTTTAGTCTCCATCCCTAGGCTCCCGGACAGTACTATATATAATAGGGTTACATAGGGTTTAGGGATTAGGGATTAGGGTTTAGGGTTTAGGAATTAGGGTTTAGGGTTTAGGGATTAGGGTTTAGGGGATATAGTCCCCCTTAAGTAGATATAGGGGTTATAGGGGTTATATTGGGATAAT